>JANAVB010022338.1:0-80722 GCA_029216955.1 Iris pallida | reverse complement strand
AATCGTAATATTGAATTCAGTAACTTCGCTGAAGCTAATATTATCGATGAAGACTGGAGAGTTCCCTTCATTGACTTCGTAGTTCATGACATACTCCCTGAAGATCCTAAGGAGGCTACGAGTATTCGTCGGCGGTCTCTGCGATTCTACTACAATCAGACCACCAAAACCCTCTACCGGCGAACTTATGACGGCTTACTCTTGCGTCTTGCTGGTGATGAAGCAAAGCAAGTATTACGCGAAGCTCACGACGGCGTCTGTGGAGCACATCAACCTAGTCCTAAATTACAGGATCGCATCCGACGAATGGGTTACTATTGGCCTTCTATGGTATCAGATGCCATTGAATATGCAAGGAAATGTCGAGCTTGTCAAATCCATGCAGATTTCATTCATCAACCTTCAGAATTTTGCATCCGACGGCTGCTTCATGGCCTTTTGAAGCTTGGGGCATGGACATTATAGGTCCTATCAATCCTCCTTCTTTAGAGGACATCGGTTCATACTAGCAATAACCGACTACTTCTCTAAATGGGCTGAAGCTATACCTCTGGCTGAAGTCAAGACCAGCAGTGTCATTAACTTCGTCAAACACCATGTCATCCATCGATTTGGTGTACCTCGAAGAATCATCCATGACAACGGACCACAATTCATCAGCCAGAAGTTTACGAGATTCTGCGATGATCATCGGATTGACAATGTTGCTTCTACAGCCTACAATCCTGCCACTAATGGATTAGCTGAAGCTTTCAATAAAACCATTATCAAGCTCCTCAAGAAGTTTGTATCTACTAACAAACAAAATTGGAGTGAAAAGCTTGGTGAATGTCTTTGGGCCTATCGAACTACGGTCCGCAATCACATAGGCTTTACACCTTTCTCTCTGGTGTACGGTTGTGAAGCAGTTCTTCCTCTGGAACTTCAAATTCCTTCTTTAAGGATTGCCATTGCTAATGAACTCACTACAGAGAACAACGATCTTCTTCGACTTCAAGAATTAGAAGTGCTCGATGAAAAGTGGCTATTGGCTCAACAGCATATTGAGTTATATCAAGCCCGTATCTCGAAGACTTTCAACCGCAAAGTTAAAGTCAGAGCCTTTCAGCAAGGAGAACTTGTTCTAACAGTAAGATGTCCTATGACTATGACTCACTCGAGCAAAGGCAAGTTCGATGCGAAGTGGAAAGGGCCTTATATTGTCAGCAAAGTCTTTTCAAACGGAGATTATCAACTTTCAGAGTTAGATAGTCGAGTTGCAATGATGCCTATCAATGGCAAATTCCTCAAGAAATACTATGTATAAATGTAACAGAGATTTTATGTAAATAAGATCAGACAGTTCATAAATAAAGTTTGATTTATATTTCATCATAAACGATGTTACATGATATCAAGGAAGGTCACTATCATCCTTCTCGACATTGGGACGTGGACCATTGCCGTCCTTATCAAAGACATAATCAGCAAAAGAGCTGAGAACATCCTTGCTGGAACCTACCAGGAACTTACAAGCAGCCATCCTCATGGCCTCTTCCTCTTCAGTCTTTCCTGGTTCAAGTAGAAAGTCCAAAATATCCCACGGTGGTTTGGGTGCAGACGAACCTTCGCCTACTTCTGCCTGCTTTGGCTGGACTGGATCGGCAGGACGTTCTTCAGTGCCCACTTCAATCTTCGGAACAATTTCAGCCTTCTTGGATGCATCTCCAGGCGACATCTTTATGTTGAAAAGTGGAAATGTTTATTTTTCCAAATTTCTGTTCTATTTATAGGCAGAAATTCTTAAAATAACGAAGCGACACATTCATTTCGACGGTTTGTTGTTCATTATCCGACGGTTCACCCGACGGATCACCCGTTCATTTCATCACCATTTCATCATATTCATCCGACGGTTCACCCGTTCATTCAATCAATCTGACGATTCGTTCGTGCATTCCACTCATTTGACGGTTCATCCGTTCATCCTGACGATTCACTTCGTTCACACATTTTGACGATTCATTTCGTTCGTTTATCCACATCAGCAACTTATCATTCTCGATTAAGTTGTCTATTGAAATAATGATATTCAATGAATTATTTGCCATGTCCATATTACCTCTGAGCAGATATACTTGAATATGATTATTTTCCAGAATCAAGAAATATATCATGTCATGTACCTCTGAATATATTTTCTATCTCTATTATTTGTACCTGAATAAGATATGCAATAAATAATAGAGCCACAACAAAATGTCTTTTTATTTGATCAAAATTCAAGACATTACAAAAATATACATATTGCAAAAACAAGAAGATATAAGGAATCTTTCTATTAAACTGGTGGTGTCATCAAGCCGGTAATCTGTTGCTTCAGAGTCTGCAGACGTTCTTCGCGGGATGCCATCACTCTCTTCCTGGCCTCTTCCATCCCAGATGTCTCGTTGAAAGTTGGCATGGTTACCATTCTGCGATTGATTTCATCATTATGAGCTGCGGCATATTCGTCTTTTTCTTGGGTTAGAGCACCGAGTTGTTGGATTGCAGTTTGATGCTCGGTAACCTCATCTTCCAGTTCTTCTTGAAGACGGGCAATCTCCACTCTCAGTTCAGCAATTCTTCTCTCTTTCTTTCAGCAGTAGATGTCACCGATTCCACCTTGGAATTGTACTCAGCAGATTTAGAAGCAAAAGCATCCAAGAGAATCTGGAAATTTACTCTTTCAACTGCAGCTTCCTGAGCCATCCGTTCAAATTCTTCTTGAACTAAGGGTTCTACCTCCCCCTTATTGAGCTCTTTGTAGTTCTTTATTGAAGTCTCTAGCTTATTTAATATGTGTTCAAGAAAAGTGGCCTGAGACTCGTCACCTTGCTCGTGGATAGCATGAACTAAGAAAGAGGTTGGACCTCTAACTGTGTAAAAATTAGCATCCTCTTTTTCCATCACCCTATTGATCAATGGCCCCAATGAATCGAAGAAGAATTTGGTAAATGATTGGATGACGAATTGATTGGTCGCCAGAGCACCAGGAGTCGCAGCTACTCCTGTTGATGACGCGGCAGCAGGACGTTCAGTTTCTCGTATTTGGACGGAAGGCTCTTTGAATAAAGGAACTAAAGTGGAGCTGGTCGCTCCTCCTAGTTGTTCCTCTACAAAATTAAATATTGTCATTTTGCCTGTCATTTGCTATTGTCAAAGAGAATCAAAAGTGAAAACAGTCTTACCATGGTTCGATCCGACGACTGGCCTATCATCTGTTGGAACAGATTTTAGTTGAGCAGAAGTAGCCTCAGACACTATTGCCTGACTACTTCCTGCTTCGGAGCCACAGATAAATGGCGACTGCTACTAGCAATTATCGTCGCAAGTACTATGTCCATGCATACTGGAGGAGCTGGAGAAGATCCAAGTTCTGTAGGTATAAGAATAAAGATGTTAGCTGTCAATCTATTTAAAAAAATTGCTAATTTCATTCTATACCTTGGAGATCAACAGCAGGAGTTTCCTCCAGGGCCGCTTCTTCATCTGCTATCTTTTCTGGAGATGCCTGTACCTCAACATCCTTTTCAGTTTCTAAGGTATCATCAGCAGCTTCAGGAGATATCTGCACCTCAACATCTTTCTCAGGATCTAAGGTATCATCAGCAGCCATAGGAGACACATGCTCTTCATCATCCCCTTCAGGATCATGTGTATCCTCAATGTCCTCAGATGATGAACTCTCCTCATTTTCATCTTCCTCCGGTACCTCCCCACTGACAGTTGCAGCAGTTTGATCAATGTAATCCTGTGAGCCGAAGTCACAGTCATCTAAAGCCTCGATCATCAAACGATCCTTTCCTCGCGATTGCTCCTGGTGTAGCAGGAGGTTGAGTAGTATCCATCATCGGTAAAGGGGATTGCAAAGCTTCATGCTCTGTCTCAGCAATATTTTCTCTGGGCTCTATGGCCTCATTTCTCTCTTCTCTCGCTCGATCTCTTCCCTCCGTTCTGGACTAGGAGTTTTATGCCCAGACTCAGAAACAGGGGTAGGAGATGGCATGGTGATTCCAGCCGCAGCGTTCATCACTACCGAAGACAAAATTTGCCTTGGAGGAGAAACTGTCTCTTGTTTCTTCTGTGAGCTAGCTTCTTCTTTCTATGTAGAGGCCTCTCAGGACTCTCTATGTTTACTACCTCGACCTGTTTCTGAATAGAGGTCAGTGTAGCTGCTTCATCTCGAGTGGACTCGGCCAATTGTCTAGATTGTGATCTCGTAGTGACTTTCTCTGAAGAATGTTCCAAGATCGATTTCTTCTTCACAGCTGGGGAAGAAGACTCTTCTCTCCTTCTCTTCTTCTCCTTGACCGGAGACTTAACAACCTTCAGAGAAATTCTTAAAGGTTGGTTAACTTCCTCAGGGAAATTGGCTTCTCTGGAAGCTTCCAATAGATCGTCCATTGGCTCATGTTCTTCGTCGTTATTGGGAGCTAATGTGTCAGTCGCTCCTTTCTTCAGACGATTTGCTGTTGAAAACTATCAACGAGGCTATAGTTTTCAGCAAATGTATTTACAGCTGTGTAAAACTGTGAATAAGTATACAGCATTCTAGGACCAGCATCAGTTTTGTTTGGCATCGAGAACACAGTCTTTGTGTCTCGAGCATTGTAGTAAGCCCATGCTCTCACACCGTCAATCAGGTACCCCATCCCTTGCAGGCAAGTTATGGCGTTGCCCATATGGAATTGGTCATAACCAAATTGACGAGCGAAGCGGCTCGGCAAATATGGTTCAAGGAAGCATTCCTCTTCAAATCTGTATACTATATGTGATGGTCTGATCGTCTTCAGCCATTCAAAAGATATTCGACTTATTGGTTGCCTTCCAAGGTTAATCAGATTTGCTGCCATATGCTCATAACCAGTTGGAGGGGGAGAGCAAAGAAAATTCCATCCTTTGCCGAGGTTCAGAGTTCGTCTACAGTCCCTCAGACTAGTGTATATCCACCTGCTCTATGAGAATCTGCGCAGAAAACTGCCACCAACTGCTCCCATGGCAGGGTTCATCAATGATGGATGATGCAAGAGCAACCATCCGAATAAGTAGGTGTAAGGTAACTCCAGTCTAGGGAAGTTTCCCTTATCACCCTTGCACTTGAGCATAGAATCAACATACAGACGAAGACCTGCATTTATCCTACAGGTCGTCGTTGATAGTAAATCCATCCGGTAGCCGAAGACTAACCGGACAGCAGCAAAAAGAACACCGCGATGGAAACGGTCTACAGCACTTGCTCCAGGCACGACGAATCGACGTAGCCAGTACGTCAAAAATCCTACCAGCTGGGCTTGTTTAGACATGGACCTGTAGCCCATTCTTATAAAGCTCTCCACAAATTCTCCAGCCTTAAGAGGAGGATATTGGTGTTCATCATCAACTCTGATATCCATTCTCTTATTCTCCTCCATCAGCTTTAGCACTTCACTGTTGCTGAGGGGATGAAGAAATCAGGGTTGCATGAGTCATGATCTTTTGTCTTTTTCTCAATAATGTGGTTGAGAAAAAGATAAGTCAACCATTTGGATGAATAGCATGTGCCAGAAGAGCCACTTTTGTAATACAAAGAGCATATGTTATAATGGCACAGAAGCTCATCAAAGACTTCCACCATCTTTGAATTCTCTCGACGAAGTCTATCTAACTCGTCGTTGGTCGGGACGTACTCCTCGTAAGGCAAATCACCCATTAGTAAATATGAGATATACTTCATCTCATGGAGAGCCAAGCCCATCTCCCCGCAGGGCGTCATGAACGTCTCTGTCCTATAGTTATACCTCTCTGCCAGAGCAAAAAACAGATGAAGATTTGGAAAGAAGCCGTATACAGTAGCGTGTACCGCATTATACAGATCAATTTCTCTGAGTTTATCTTCAAACTGGACCAGTATCCAGTTGGCAATGCAGCTCCATCTTTTGATGTCTGGGTTTACCAGACCTGTCAACCGGATGTCTTGATCCGGATAACTGCCCTCCGCTTTGGCATACTAGTTGGCAAAAATTGGTATCCTTACCGGCAGCAACAAAGACGAGTTCTCAGGGGGAATACAACATGGCTTCAACCCTCTCAATAAAGTGCTGTGTCGTTCGGAAGAACTATAGAACATGTCCCTATTGTTCGGACCTTTTTTGACATAGATTTTTCCTGTCCGGGCATGTTGAAGGGGAGTGATGTCCCATTCCATCCTCCTAGGATGGCTCGCATGAGCATATCTTGCTAGAGGAAGGCATCTAGCTAGGTCTGGTAACTTGATCAATTTCTTCTTCCATTGGAAAGTTCTCGACTCAACTCTGGGTCTTGGTTGAGAACTTTTATCAATGGCGTCGCCGAAGAGGAACATAGCTTCTTATGAGTGACAGCGTCAGCAGATTGGAAAGGTTGTCCATTTATCAAACTTAGCAAAGTCTCGTTATCCTGTGCTATCAAAATAGCCTGACGAGAAGATGGAAGGGCATATTGTGGAAAGAGCACATGAGATAAGTCTTCTTTGAAATCTGGCTCAGCTAAAGTCCCTACAAATGTTTCATATACAGGATCTTCTCTGGTGTTAACTGCATCAAACAGAAAAAACAAAATTCAGTACAAGTCAAGTCAGAAATTTTATCATCAGATTGCGCAAACCATCAGATTGTGCAACCATCAGATTGTGCAATCATCAGATTGCGCTGACAAAGCTTATGCAAGCATCATTTTGTGCTGACAAGATTACGCAAATCAGCCGATTGGAGTCATGATCTTTTGTCTTTTTCTCAATAATGTGGTTGAGAAAAAGATAAGTCAACCATTTGGATGAATAGAATGTGCCAGAAGAGCCACTTTTGTAATACAAAGAGCATATGTTATAATGGCACAAAAGCTCATCAAAGACTTCCACCATCTTTGAATTCTCTCGACGAAGTCTATCTAACTCGTCGTTGGTCGGGACGTACTCCTGTAAGGCAAATCATCCATTGGTAAATATGAGATATACTTCATCTCATGGAGAGCCAAGCCCATCTCCCCGCAGGGCATCATAAACGTCTCTGTCTTATAGTTATACCTCTCTGCCAGAGCAAAAAACAGATAAAGATTTGGCAAGAAGCCGTATACAGTAGCATGTACCGCATTATACAGATCAATTTCTCTGAGTTTATCTTCAAACTGGACCAGTATCCAGTTGGCAATGCAGCTCCATCTTTTGATGTCTGGGTTTACCAGACCTATTAACCGGATGTCTTGATCCGGATAAATGCCCTCCGCTTTGGCATACTCGTTGGCAAAAATTGGTGTCCTTACCGGCAGCAACAAAGACGAGTTCTCAGGGGGAATACAACCTGGCTTCAACCCTCTCAATAAAGTGCTGTGTCGTTCGGAAGAACTATAGAACATGTCCCTATTGTTCGGACCTTTCTTGACACATATTTTTTCTGTCCGGGCATATTGAAGGGGAGTGATGTCCCATTCCATCCTCCTAGGATGGCTCGCATGAGCATATCTTGCTAGAGGAAGGCATCTAGCTAGGTTGGGAACTTGATCAATTTCTTCTTCCATTGGAAAGTTCTCGACTCAACTCTGGGTCTTGGTTGAGAACTTTTATCAATGGCATCGCCGAAGAGGAACATAGGCTTCTTATGAGTGACATCGTCAGCAGATTGCAAAGGCTGTCCATTTATCAGACTTAGCAAAGTCTCGTTATCCTGTGCTATCAAAATAGCCTGACGAGAAGATGGAAGGGCATATTGTAGAAAGAGCACATGAGATAAGTCTTCTTTGAAATCTGGCTCAGCTAAAGTCCCTACAAATGTTTCATATTGAGGATCTTCTCTGGTGTTAACTGCATCAAATAGAAAAAACAAAATTCAGTACAAGTCAAGTCAAAATTTTATCATCAGATTGCGCAAACCATCAGATTGTGTAACCATCAGATTACGCAATCATCAGATTGCGCTGACAAAGCTTGTGCAAGCATTATTTTGTGCTGACAAGATTGCACAAATCAGCCGATTGCGCTGACTTTTGCCAGCGCAATTCAACCGATTGCGCGAGAAGATATTCTTCATAAAAATGAAGAATAATGTGTTCGTGCAACCAAAACCCTAAAAAGGGTGGCGCAGTATGTTCACATCTCTAAAAAGAGATGGATTTTAAGATCCAGCAAAGTCGAAAAACCCTAAAAAGAGTTTTCGATAGGGTTGTCTACCTCACAAAGCAGGGTGCGCAGTTTCATGACGGGAAGGACGAGGCGCAACACGAGTCGAAGACTCGGCGGGGGCCTTGTCACGCCCCGATTCGTAGAGTCATTTATCGACATATTTTATCTCTTGGAATCGATCGTCCTCGCTTGGGCGTGATGCCGTACAAGTCTGGTATTGCACTTGTACAAGGCAAAGATGGTACATAGGTGATAATTCTTCAAATAGGAACACATTGCAGCGGCAGAAGCAGATAAATTGAAGTTAGTGAGGACAATCTTTCTCATTGAAAAAGTACATCACTTCTTTATGGCAGCGGAGATAAAAGGATAACTTGAAGTCACACAGAGATATATATAGAACTTTATTCTCTTTATTGATAATTGAAGAAGAGTACAAGACTTGTATTGAAGTACAATACTTACAACACATCTCACTTTACATTGGAAGCCAACTGAACAATGCTACAAAGCTTACATTTGATACTTGGATACATTAGATTACAACTCAATATACCGACTTGGCTTACAATCTCACTGGTACAACTAATTACAATGTTCCATACATTATGCCCTTTATAAACAGAAGACATCATCTTGTGCAAGGAGAGCTTCTGTATGCCCAACAAATCTTCGATGCCGTGGGACCAATCCAGCTAATCTTCGTGTGTAGAATATTCCAAGCACGAGCACCTGCCCACAAAATGTGGGTCAGCACATCTATGTACTGGCGAGCGGAATCCAACCCACTCGCATAAACCAACATTTAAAGTGATCATTTAAGCAAGCATTTATTAGAGTGATCTTTCTACTTGGAGCCTAACATCAGTTTACAGTTCATTGGCAATAATCAGAGTAAAGCATGTAAACATGTTCTTAGTAGCATTCATGTGGACATATCATTTAGCATTCTTGGTGTTATCATGCAAAGGCGTCATTGAGGCATCGTTAACATTAACATCTTAAACATGTTATGACAATTCTCACTTTAAGCATCTCTTAGCATGGATATTATGGTTGAGCACTATTTATAGCAAGGCATCTTTCTAGCATACTGAATGGAACATGTTAAGTAGGCAAGTTAAACCAACTTATACAATATCACAATTATGTGATTTCTTACCGATAGCCGACTTCTCGTACCTGCATCAAATACAGGTTATCTGATATACTTACTCTGCCTGCACAAAACATTCATTAGCATGCATCCTGACTACATGGTCACTGGTGTTGTTAAACCATATGGACTCTTCTCATTTCATTTCATTTTAAGATAATGCGGTCAGCATAGTAGGTGGCGAGCCTCTATGCCACCCCGCCTTATCCGTGCTCCCATAGCACTCATCATTATTTCCTCCTAGGCCGAATCGGTCCCCAAGGCCCTAGAAACCGTTCGAGGAAATTATTACTCAAACCTTGTATACAAGTTGTCCATGACCATGCGAATGCGTGTCCGACTCGATTGTGAACAAAATCGCATGGTAAAACATATTAAGGAAAGTAAAGGCAACAGTACATCATTAGTCATATTCAATGACTTATTCATTTCATCATTACCATCATTTCATTTGGTGATTTCAACGATCCCAGCTTTATCATTTTCTCATTCATTGCTTCATTGCAACGTATCTCATATCATTCCTTTCTTAAGAGGAACTTAACATTCATTCATTTCTTATATGGGACAGGCAGCATTTCATATTTTGCAACAGTTATAGAGAGAGTACATGATTCTAGTGTTTCATTCAATTCATTGGGTCGATAGCACAGCCAGTTCATTTCTTATTCTATCATTCACAAGGCATCTCATTAATCAAGTGTTTTATCGTTTCAGCAGCATTAAGCATAAGGGGCAATGTTATCAATTCATTCTCAGGCCTCAAGTCGCATTAGCAGTTCAATGTGTTGTACATTTCAATAATTCTCAACATAGGCATCTCTATTATTCAGCAACTATAACATGGGACATTTAGGGACAATTCATAGCATTTCAATACTTCATTCATTAAGCATGAAGGAGTAAGGAGGAGGAAGGACAGTTCCACTCACCCAAAATTCCACTAAGCGTAGCTCCACCAGCGAGCCACGTTCCAATACCCATTCCATCTAGCCAGCTAAGAGAGACTGCATTAGTCTCAATTCTCCTGATTCCCAACATAAGTCACGGTCCAATATTCGATCCCATCCAATAAGCCAACCAAATGCCTTGCGCGGAGCGGAGCATTACATAATATACCACTCAGAAAAAGTTTTGTCCTCGAAACTTAAGGAAACAACTCTTCTACTAGATTCACTTAGTCACAACGAGTTATTCATTCAGCTTCAATTCAATATTCATTTCGGCACACTCGGTCATCTTAAAATAGCTATCCAATTGTATCATTTAATCCATCAACGATTCAATCCATCTTTCTCTTTTTCAAATACTTGCAATTTTTCATTAATTCACCAACATTTTCCTTGCATTCTATCTTGGTCGCAACACATCACTTCATTTGGATCCATACACATATTTCAGGCGTCCCCAAAACATATGCATTTCAGCCAAAGTCCGCGCTAGTGCGATAATTTCTTTCCATAATGTTATCTCAGTCGCAACCAATCACTTCGGCTGGATCCATACACATATTTTAGGCGTCCCCAAAACATATGTACTTCAGCCAACTTCCATGTTAGTGCGATTCGATCAGCCACAATATAACTCTTTCTTCTAAATCCGACTTAGCATCCTTTCATTTGACTTATTGCTTTATTCACTTTGCCACAATCACTATCTTCCAGGCTACAATACTTAACATAAGGAACAACTTGGTTAAGCTCTATACCCAAGCATAACATTTCTAACATTCGATTAAGGGTCTAACTTAGAGCCAATCATATTAAGAGTTCACGACATGCAATCATATTCCTCCCCAATTCCAATAATATTTCTCACCGAGGCAATTCATGTTTTCTATAAGATACAATCCGACGTCACCCACAATCGATTACCCAAGCCAAGGGTACAATTCTATGCCACAGTCAGGGTTAACCCAGCTACCCGACTATAGGTACACTCAAGTCTTACCTTACGATTGCAATTCCCACTTATGGCCGACATATAATCCTTTAGGGTCAAACATCTCTTAAGGCACAAGTTGAAGCATACATTCCCTTAGGTCAATACTCATTATCACCATCTCTCATTCAATGCCACAAGGTCATCCTATGGGTCTCCACTGGTCACCTATTATTCAGTCAGTCTCTAAGGTTAGCTACATTGATAGCTAAACTTAATCGTTCAGGTGACTTCCCTAGAGTGGACGGCTACTAGGGTTATACTAGTTCTTATTCTTAAGGCCAACAAGCAACCAACAGTTCTAAGGAACTCTACCCAAACCTATGGGTTTTAACTCAGTCTAAATAACTAATCGCCATTGTTGGCTATGCCAACAATCGGTCATACAGTCCACAGTTTCTAGGGTCAAGTCTATCTATCTAGTGTCTTCCTCAAGGAAATAATTCCCACAGAGGCTCACTCTAGACTTACCCAACGATCAACTAAGATCGATCTATCAACATTACGGTCAATTCCCAATCCGACATATGATTTTCATCGTTCCAATAATCCATCAAGTAAAATTCCCAACGATTCAATTTCTATTCCAAATTCCTTTGTACCCACACGAACCCATAAGCCAAGGCTAACTACTCAAGGTTCATTGATTCAGATAGTCTTAACATAACTATGGAATCATACTATTCAGTCCGTATGACAGAGTCACACCACTAAGTTATAAGCCAACAATCTATATCCCAACGAACAATCACCTATACCGACATTATCCAACATATTTGCAATTTCTTGTTCCCATTCGTTTCTCAATCATCAAACTATCTTACGGGCATTCTTAAATCTCGTTCCTTTTCCAGCCGTCAAAATCTTATACGGACATTTTTAAATTCCCTACCTCAAGGGTTGAGTAGTTCATTCCATTCAATCCGATAATTCATGTATCAATTAAGCATTCTCTAGGCAACATAAATATTCAGGGCGGCTACTTGTTACTTTTCTAATCCCATTAAATTCCTCAGCATACATGCACATAGGCAACGACTATCCTTTGGTGATCAAGATGGATTAACATCTATTACACCTTAGGGTCAAAGCATAGATCTCTAATATTCCTTTGATTCACCGACAATATTTCCAAAACTTTCAGCTACGCAACCAACTTTGTATTAGCCACATTTAATTTACATCCAACCAATCGAAGTCAACATTCAGATGTTCTAAGCCACAACATTCTCTAGCCAAATCCATTTATCCATAGCATACTAACTGCTTACTAGTCTGAGTCATCACTCGACTAAACAATTTCTAACCAAGCCACCGGTTACAATTTCTGCCAATCTCGCTACTCAATATAACATCACCGTCGAGGGACACTCGAGTCATCTAACCACAATACATGACTCCCAGCTAAGTCTCGGCACTACCCAGTACTCACAGATAGTCTCATTGCTATTCTATGGAAAGGCTCAACATACATCTCGTTCTGAGGTGGTAGAGGCAATATACCACTCAGAAACGAAACCATCCTTAAACAATACCAACTCAATCTATTCCGGACATTCGTGATCTATAATGATCACAATACTTAACCAACATTTCGGTGTCTCAATATCACAAGCCAACATTCTTAGGGTCTCGAAAGCAGTAGCAAGCACACATGAGTCAATTCACCAATTCTGTTGAACTCATCCATCAATTATTTTATTCCCAATCTTTTCCAACATCACATGCAATTCTCAACTTGTTGCAGCATACATAGCCATTTCCTTTATTCCCACATCCAAACAGCATTCACAATATAGCATACTATGGCATCGAGTTATTGGGTTATTTGTGTCCAAACCAACAACAATCATTTAGGGGCATCACAATGTATATAGACTTATTGTATGGAACATCCAGTGAGCAGCCAAGAGGGTCAAGGAACTTTCAAGCACAGATAACATAAGGATGATTACTGAACAACAATAGCATAATCGCGGAAGCAATCTTTGATTTAATCGCGAAAGCAACGTTGAGTGATCGGGAAGCAACTTTGGTTAATCATCGATGCAACTTTGATTTGGAATAAATCAAAGAAGAGACCAAGGACGTAAAGCCGTGCTCTGATACCAATTTGTCATGCCCCGATTCGTAGAGTCATTTATCGACATATTTATCTCTTGGAATCGATCGTCCTCGCTTGGGCGTGATGCCGTACAAGTCTGGTATTGCACTTGTACAAGGCAAAGATGGTACATAGGTGATAATTCTTCAAATAGGAATACATTGCAGCGACAGAAGCAGACAAATTGAAGTTAGTGAGGACAATCTTTCTCATTGAATAGAAGTACATCACTTCTTTATGGCAGCGGAGATAAAAGGATAACTTGAAGTCACACAGAGATATATATAGAACTTTATTCTCTTTATTGATAATTGAAGAATAGTACAAGACTTGTATTGAAGTACAATACCTACAACACATCTCACTTTACATTGGAAGCCAACTGAACAATGCTACAAAGCTTACATTTGATACTTGGATACATTAGATTACAACTCAATATACCAACTTGGCTTACAATCTCACTGGTACAACTGATTACAATGTTCCATACATTATGCCCTTTATAAACAGAAGACATCATCTTGTGCAAGGAGAGCTTCTGTATGCCCAACAAATCTTCGATGCCGCGGGACCAATCCAGCTAATCTTCGTGTGTAGAACATTCCAAGCACGAGCACCTGCCCACAAAACGTGGGTCAGCACATCATCTATGTACTGGCGAGCAGAATCCAACCCACTCGCATAAACCAACATTTAAAGTGATCATTTAAGCAAGCATTTATTAGAGTGATCTTTCTACTTGGAGCCTAACATCAGTTTACAGTTCATTGGCAATAATCAGAGTAAAGCATGTAAACATGTTCTTAGTAGCATTCATGTGGACATATCATTTTAGCATTCTTGGTGTTATCATGCAAAGGCGTCATTGAGGCATCGTTAACATTAACATCTTAAACATGTTATGACAATTCTCACTTTAAGCATCACTTAGCATGGATATTATGGTTGAGCACTATTTATAGCAAGGCATCTTTCTAGCATACTGAATGGAACATGTTAAGTAGGCAAGTTAAACCAACTTATACAATATCACAATTATGTGATTTCTTACCGATAGCCGACTTCTCGTACCTGCATCAAATACAGGTTATCTGATATACTTACTCTGCCTGCACAAAACATTCATTAGCATGCATCCTGACTACATGGTCACTGGTGTTCTTAAACCATATGGACTCTTCTCATTTCATTTCATTTTAAGATAATGCGGTCAGCATAGTAGGTGGCGAGCCTCTATGCCACCCTGCCTTATCCGTGCTCCCATAGCACTCATCATTATTTCCTCCTAGGCCGAATCAGTCCCCAGGGCCCTAGGAACCGTTCGAGGAAATTATTACTCAAACCTTGTATACAATTTGTCCATGACCATGCGAATGCGTGTCCGACTCGATTGTGAACAAAATCGCATGGTAAAACATATTAAGGAAAGTAAAGGCAACAGTGCATCATTAGTCATATTCAATGACTTATTCATTTCATCATTACCACCATTTCATTTGGTGATCTCAACGATCCCAGCTTTATCATTTCTCATTCATTGCTTCATTGCAACGTATCTCATATCATTCCTTTCTTAAGAGGAACTTAACATTCATTCATTTCTTATAAGGGACAGGCAGCATTTCATATTTTGCAACAGTTATAGAGAGAGTACATGATTCTAGTGTTTCATTCAATTCATTGGGTCGATAGCACAGCCAGTTCATTTCTTATTCTATCATTCACAAGGCATCTCATTAATCAAGTGTTTTATCGTTTCAGCAGCATTAAGCATAAGGGGCAATGTTATCAATTCATTCTCAGGCCTCAAGTCGCATTAGCAGTTCAATGTGTTGTACATTTCAATAATTCTCAACATAGGCATCTCTATTATTCAGCAACTATAACATGGGACATTTAGGGACATTTAGGGACAATTCATAGCATTTCAATACTTCATTCATTAAGCATGAAGGAGTAAGGAGGAGGAAGGACAGTTCCACTCACCCAAAATTCCACTAAGCGTAGCTCCACCAGCGAGCCACGTTCCAATACCCATTCCATCTAGCCAGCTAAGAGAGACTGCATTAGTCTCAATTCTCCTGATTCCCAACATAAGTCACGGTCCAATATTCTGATCCCATCCAATAAGCCAACCAAATGCCTTGCGCGGAGCGGGGCATTACAGGCCTTGCCCTTGTCGGCGGCGGTGGAACGCTTGGGAGCCATGAGATCGATGGGGAAGAAAGGCTGAAGTCCGAGTAGGCTCGGGGTTTCTCTCTCTCAAACACAATGAAAGCAAGTAAAGAATAATTTGAAGGATCGAGGGAACTATTTATAGTTTTTCAAAGAACAAACGACCGTAACAGATTGCGCCGAAAAAGTAGGGGCTGATTCATCTGATTGCGCAGACAGCTCGACATATGCGCAACTTTATTTAAAATTCAAAATTCAAAGTATTTCGAAATTTTGAATAAATTCAATTTTCAAAAACTTTGAAGGGGGTCTTGTAGGTCCTAAAAAATCAAGTTGCACCCATCAACAAAATCATAAAAATCAAGAAAAACAGCTTTCAAATGAACTGTGCAGACATCAGATTACGCATCATCCAGATGGCGCAGACTAGACTGTGCATACTTTCAAGTGTGCAGGCTGACATGGCAATGTCATCATTACCTGACACAATCAAATCTTCTGACAACTGACATCACAAAGAACGAGGAGACTGTTCGTTTATTACGCCGCAAAGCGCTCGAGGACAGCTGTACATGCAGCACAATCTGTTGGCAGCGCAATCCAACTCAGCGCGGTCCATCTTAGCGCAATCCAAAGTCAGCACAATTCATGTGGCTCACTTCATCATGACAACTGACAAAAGTACACGTGGCATTTATGCCATCAATTGCTCGTTACGTGGCAACCGTCTGTACACGATCATGCGTATTTTAATCAAATAATGCCATGTGTCCCAAACAGTTGGCCCACGACCAGACAACTGCCTGCGCAGTCTGATGCTGCGCAATCCATGCCTGCACAATCCAACTTACGCCATTCAGAATAACTAAAGTTAGTTATTTCCAGAACTCTATAAATAGAGTTTCAAGTCTTCATTCAAGGGGATCAGACATAAAAGTTCAAAAATATCAGAGAGTTCAGGAGTTCTTGCCCAAGTGCTGTTGCATTCTTCCGAGGCTTTTGCCTTCAAATTCAGAAGCTATCGTCTTCAAAGTTCACATCGTCCAAGGGATAAAGCAATCGTCTTCTAGATTGGATTCCTACAGTTGTACTTTCCCAGAATTCTTGTAATCTTTTTACAAAGTTTGCTGAAATAAAGTTCATACTTTTATTTTTGCAAATAGTCGTGATAGTCTTCTCTTCATAATCCAACGATATGACGTTAGCGTTAATGAGGCACTGAATTTGCCCCTTTAACACATAACAGTCCTGCATTGAGTGATGGACGTACTGGTGATAATGGCAGTACTTGGGATGGTCCACCTTTTCCACTTCTTCAGGATGCCTGGGTGTCGGGATGGACAGTTTGCCACTCTTCGTAAGCATCTCGAAGAGCTCCAGCGTATCCTCGTCATTGAAGGAGTAAGTCTTCCTCGGCCTCCGTGCTTCCGTGGACTTGGGGTTTACAGCAGCTGAACCTTTGGAGATGTTGACGGTCATGGCTTGCTTGCCTTTTCCGTCTTTAGGATTGTTGTTGGACGAGCGTCTCCCCTTGTCTTCGGGCTTAGAAAAGTGTAGCCCCAGGAGCTGTGCGTCCTGGGATTTTCTTTGTGCGACATCCGCTTCTGTAATGAAATGCGTCCACTCCATGCAGTGAGTACTGTGCCATAATTTTATAGCGAGCAACATGTTCTTGCGGCAGGAGTCCATAAGCATGGGCTTGGGCATGTCGGGTGGTAATCTGAGGGCTGCCTGTCGGAAGCACTCGATGTATGCACGGATAGACTCTCTCTCCCTCTGGACAATTTCTATGAGGGCCGACATGGTTACATCCATGCCTCTTTCGTAGAATCGGTCCATGAACCGAGTCTTCAGGTCTTCAAATGACGAGATGCAGTCGTCCGGAAGACTGCAGAACCACTCATAGGCTACCCCCTGCAGGGCTCCTATGAATATATTGGACATGAGGGCGTCATCCTTTGGCAAGTGTTGCATTACTGAGGCAAAGTACCTCAAGTATTGTCGGGGAGATCCCTTCCCTTCATAAGGTGTAAGCGTCTGCAGATTGTATTTGGGAGGATAGATGACGTTGTCCCACTCGATGGGGTATGGCTGCTGGATCCCCATCTTCTAGAGCGTTGCTTGTTTCTCTTTGGCATCATGACGAGCATACATCTCCTTGATGGCCTGCTGTATCTCGATCGGCATTGCGGATCCTATAGCCGATGGAGTAGACGAGGATGGTCCTGCCTGATTGGCAGTAGGCAACCTGCTGGATTCATCATTGGTTGGTGGATCATGCGCAGGTGTAGAGGCAACGGGGGCCATGTTACTCCTGAGGTCCATTTTGACCGAGGACAGGGTCTTCATGGTGTCCGTTAGCGTATCTAACTTCATCTTAAGGACATCGATACGTTTGAGAGCTTCGTTGTTGTCCTCCTCATTGCCATCGGCCATGAATACAGACCGAGTGTGAGGGTGACTCGAGGGAGACGTGGATCCTTCACTTTCTGACGTAGACGCCTGAGTCTCGCTGTCCTGAGGATATACCGTAAGATTGTGTTCTTCTTCAGACTCAGTATGGTTACTACCCCCGGTCTGGTGACTGGCTGCGCCAATAGAGACATCCGTATCATATTGTACCTCGTCAGATTGGAACACAGGGTTGTGGTGCATCGTAAGAGGCTGGCTACCCCCAATTTTTGATAAGGCACCCAATGCAGATTTGCAACGAGTGCCTTGGAACACACCGATATCATATTGTACCTTAGCTTTACTGTTCTGTGACCTCCTCTTTGGTTTAACAACCGATATGGAAGGATTCTGGGAGGGCTTCTTAAAAGCTCTGGAACCCTGCGTCATGTAGCATGTGGTGATATGGGGCTCGTCTTGTCTATGGCTCACCGACCCCCTGTTAAACCTCTGGTATGGAGTCGGCGTGGAGTAGTCTCTGGAAGACGGAACGACTGCTCGGCGATGGCACAACCGTCTGCTGACAACCACAGTTGATGGTAATCTGGGTACAAGAGTGCCTTGATTTAGGCACATCTTACGCCACAGATTCTTCTTCCGCTTGGGAGAGGGTTGGATCTTCTGTCGTAGAACTCCTATTGTACATGCAGGAAAGCTGTATGTAAGCACGGTCAGAACGGGTCTGGCGAGGAAGCCTCCTGCCGCTTCTGCTGGCTCCCTCTCCATGGGACATACCCCCTGGCTTGGCTTTCGTACAGGAGTACCCAAGTGGAAGGAAGATTCGACTGGTTGAGGCATTAGAGCGCGAGAGCCTGTCTTGTATAGCTTTCCGTCGGCTGCTCGTGTTACTGTCAACACGGGCATTTGGTCTGTCGCAAGTATCGTACGCTTGTTGTATGGAGCACAAGCCACCTGGGATCTCTTTCTACTACCCACAGTGGGCGAGTAGTATTCAGAGTCTGTCGAAGGTTTACCTGAAGGAAAAGCGATTCTGTCGAAGATAGATCTCCTTACTGGCAATACTACCGTCGTGAAGGGTTAGACCGGTGTGCGCTTTCTCGGGCAACGTTCCTTCATCAGATCAACCATGGAACCACCATCTTCCTCGTCATACTTTCCCGGGACGGGAATCAGGCGAGGGAATAAGGCTGTAGCAGCCGGGATCTTCTCTGAGGCCTTGACGTTGAGGGGGTCCTGGTGGATCAATAGCATTTAGAAGTTCTTTCTCACAAAAACAAAACCCTCTTCTATCCAAACAAAACCAATATCCAAAAATCCATTATGAACCAAAAATTCCTGAAAACCTATTAGCCGAACTCGGGCTGAGCTCGCCCCGAACTCGGTCCCCTTGTATCACTCCTGGTCAGAAGAATTTTTTAATCTTTTGGATCTCCAACGTTCAAAATTAGAATATTTGCCCTAGCCGAGTTCTGTCCAAACTCTAGTTAAAAATTACCTATAAATAGAGAAGAGTTTTGATTTTACTCAATCATCTCATTCTTCATATTCTCTATTCATTCTAAGCCTTGTATTTCAAAGGGCTTTTCAATCTTCACATTTCCAAGTCAACTCTCATTCTTCTAAGTATCGGTAGTTTCCAGTTAGGAGTATTCGAGTTCTGCAAGCTTGGAGTAAAAAAGCTTTTTCAGACAAAGTTGAAGTTTGATCGTGGGCTTTGACTAAAAATACGACGTTGTAGAAGTTGGCATGTCCTCCGGAGTAAAGCATGTAGTGTAACCTCTATTTCAAATAGTGGATTTAACATCGAGCAGGAGTGTTCGACGTAAGAAAAGGTTGAACGAACTTTTTGCTTTATTGAACGTATAAGGTATCTATGTATAAAGAAGGAAGTCCTAAATAGGATATTCTAAGTACAGGGAGAAGAGGTTTCTGGGAAAGTGTGACGGTGGAGATCGAGCGCTGCAGTGGCTCCTTTACACCGTTGACGATCTGACGATGAATCAACTTTTCTATGGCTCTCTGGCGCCTTTGATGGGACTCTGGGTCACCGAACAAGAGGTTGTCTGGATGAGAAGATCCCTTGAAGAAGGCTGGTTGGTTCTTTGGTTGATAGGTGGATGAGGGTGGTCGACTCTTCGTGGATAGAGATCGTTGCTCCTTTGAAGATTGTCGATTGTCAATGTTCCCTCTCTCTTTTTCTTCTTTTTTCTCTAGTGGAATAAGAACACCTTCTATTTATAGAGAATCGAGCACATAAGCGATGTGCATTAGGGTTCCTGACATATTAAAGAATCTGCCATCATTGTACGGTGCGGGCTTCTGCGACGCTGACACGTGTCGGATATCGAGATTTCCCTCAAATGAGATCTTTGTTGGTTATAAACATAACCGAAGGAGGTGACACATGGCGCATGCCAATTTGCTTGCTCGGACACAGCCAAGTAAATCTTGGAATTTCATCCTAGATTTGGAGTCTAACTGATCCTCGTCTAAGATTTAAATCAATCTGATATGATATCAATCATGATTTAATCCCAATCTTCTCTGCAAGAGGCGGTTTAAATAAACTAATTGGGGTGGACCCATGCTTTCTGTGCCTCTGGTGAGGACTAAGTGCTGCTGTGCTTCTGGGGCGATGAGTAGACCGTGCTTCTGGAGATGACGGAACCTCTGTGCTTTCAGGCGACGAGTGGACTTGGCTTCGAATGATAATGAGACTTCTGTGCATATAGAGCAACTTATGAAGCTGTGTTTCGGGCTACTGGAGTTATTGTGCTGTAGGCGACAAGTAGGCTTGTGCTTCAGGTTGGCGAGGTTACTATGCTTTTGGAGGGATAGGTTGACTTGTACTGGTTGTGATAGGAGTTCCCAAGTCTCTTGTAGAGAAGTGACTTACGCTTATGATCTGGAGAAGACGACTGTGTCATGGGAATGGAGATGGTGTGAGCATATCACCATCATGCGCCTCATGTGGACACAGGTAAGTAGCTGCGCCTCTAAACAGTGAAGGCGTTGGCTATGAAGGGAAGGGTATGACACCCTTGCACGTCTGAGATTGGTGCAGACAGGTAGCTGCGCCTCTGGAGTGAAGGCACTGGCTTCTGAAATAAAAGAAGGGGAGGAGGGCCTACCACTATCTTGTTTCTGAGGTTGGCACAGGCAGGCGGCTGCGCTTCTGGCTCGAAGGCTTCGGCTTCTTCAAAGTGCTGGGTTACTGATATGCTTTTGAGAGGCTGCGCCCACAAGAATATTAGAACATGCTTCGGTGAAGGTCAATCTTCCAGCGTATGTATCGAGAAGAAGGAAGGCTGTGCTTCGATGAAGATTGCATCCCTTGTAGATCCCTCTAGGCTTCTGTCGAATCTGTACTAGATCCTTTGCAGAAGAATAGAATTAGTCCCTTACGTATGGTCATGATGTGTCTGTACTAGACTTTGGTAGATATGACAATAAAGGGACTTCTTTCCATATCTTCTGTTTTGTCTTTTTAGTACTGAGCCTCAGTCTTTTGCATCTTCTGCGCTTTGGTGAAGGGATGTCTTCAGCTGAGATTTTTCATGCTTCTACAAGGAGTACTCGAGACTGACTAGTCCCCTCAGAGGGATACCAGTATAAAATATCGGTGTCTACGTATTGCTTTCTTCTCCATATTTACTTACTGCTTTACACTACTGTTTTAATTATCTATCTACATTTGCTTTTACTTGCATTAATTTTTAATCGTGTACATTACTTCTGCTACACTCTATTCACCCCTAGAGGTGCCATCGATACTACAATAAATAGGGTATTACCTATTAGAGCCAATGTGTATGCAAAATAAGTATTTACATATGGTAAGCCTAGTTTTGTCTAGTAGGTTAGATTACCTTCGTATGACAAGGTATGGACCTAGAAACATAGGTATGACCTAGTTTGGACTTTGTTGACTAGTTTGACCCTAAAGGTCAACCTTTAGGCAAATCGACCTAGTTTGACTATAGAAACCTAGTATTGACCTAGTTTGACCTCTA
Source organism: Iris pallida (assembly GCA_029216955.1). Classification (NCBI taxonomy): domain Eukaryota; kingdom Viridiplantae; phylum Streptophyta; class Magnoliopsida; order Asparagales; family Iridaceae; genus Iris; species Iris pallida. Next base: position 58,766 of record JANAVB010022338.1, on the reverse strand, counting down.
TGACCTAGAATAGACCTAGAAAACATATTTCACTCTAAAAATCGATGTTTAGCACACTGAAACACCAATTGACATTAATATTTCATATTTAGGTCTTTGTGACTCCACTTTAGAGATCGATCCACACTCGTTGCTCAGGACCACAGGCGAGTATATTTTTTGATAGTTTTCTTTATCATGATGACTTATATGATATCAGTTTATAGTGTTATACTTGATTCATTGACACGAGGGTACACGGATTAGTATATCTTGGATCCCGTCCTGAGATCTTATTCCTGGTATATTCTAGTGTACTGGTTTCATGCCCCGCTCCCGTAGGAGCGATCGTCCTCGCTAAGGCGCGATGCCGCACGAGCCTAGATTGCGCTCGTGCAAGGCGGGTTCCATAACGACCGATTTTAGCGGCTGCTACGGGGTCGTCGCACAGAAGTCCCGTACAAAGACAATGAATAATAGCAGCAGAAATTAGAACAAACACAAGTTATTCAAAAGAAGCTCTTTATTGATATTGAAACAAAGGTTACAATGGGGCGCAAGGCCAAGATTGCAAGTCTCTTAAGCTCACTCAAACTCACATTACAAGTCACTCAGCTCTCTCTCATCTCTCAATACAAGTCTTGATCCAGCGGAAGCTTCGGAAGACGACGTCCATACATTATGTCCCGTATAAGTCTTTACTTCATGCGGCCGCACGCTTCGAATCGCCAAGGAACTCCGTGCCTCGACGCATCCAAACGAGCTTCGTGCTACGAGCTTCTACCTGTGCCTGCACATGTAAACTATGTGGGTGTCAGTACTCAACTGTACTGGTGGAATGAGCTCCTCGTCCACCCATACAAAACCAAAACGTTTTATTTACTTTGTGCAACATAGTCCCTTTATGATTGTCTTTCTACTCTTTTCTTAGGATCGATTTTAGGACATACACCTTGGCCTATTTCGTGTCTTTAGACCATCCCGTGCTTGCAACATCAACGTTAACTCAAGTCGTGTTTGCCTTACGGCCATAATCAGAGACGCAACTACGCGATGAGGCTCCATTTTTGTGTGATAATGCTTCAAATCCATTGTGCCGTGCCTCGCAACTATGTGCGACTCAACCATATCGCCGCCTCGTGGCCCTTGCTACTTTGATCACCAACTGACCCAATCAAGACTTGTGAATCTTAGTGTCACTCAAACAACTTTGCCTTGCGGCAGTTTCTTGACTTAAACTCAAACAACTCAACCATAACCATGCAACTTATATGCCGACAACATAGGACTCGACGCCACATCTCGTGCCGAAGCACGGTATCTTCGTTGCAGCCAAATCTTAGGTCCAACATTGTATTCAAACTATACCCACGCATTCAACTCGACTCCTTGATATAATGTACTCAATACTCGACTCAATCCAGAGGCACACTCGCAGATTGTCGCTCGTGCCGACTCATCTATATGAGATCACTAGCATGACAAGCTATTATGGACACATAGCTTGCGGTTGGCCGGGACCCTTCCAGCGCAAGGTAGCTAGCCCTTTGGAAGTCCCCGACTAACCCGGTGCTATCGAGTCAGCACAGCTATCACCGTGTTTCCTTTCTTGACCGAAACGGTCCCATGGCCCTGGGTTGCCGTTACGGGGAAACTCTACCTTGTCGACAAGTTGTCCAATGACCATGCAAGACCCTTCACTCAAACTGACGTCTCACACAGTCATTCTACTTTCAGTGTTATCATCTCTTTCCAAAACCAAGTTCAAGTCTTCTATCCTTGAGACCCCTCAAGGACCCCTCGACGACCCACGGTCGCGAGCATTCTTTCCATGTTAACATATCATTTCATTCAACTCAATGCTTATTTGATAGTCCTTTCTCCAAAACTCATTAAATTAACTGTGGTTCAAGCCTTAAACACTAAGTCCGTGCATCGTGACTTAGGCCCATCGTGCTCTATGCGACACTATCGCCCAACTCATACTCCATACGACTAGCTATGAAACCGTAGGACTTCGTGGCTATACTCAGCCGTAGAACTCGTAGGACCGTGCTTGGAATGTCATAGGTCGACCACCATCCCTTTGCCTAACTTAATCAAGCCTACAACTTAACCCAAGGGACGAGCAAAGGCTATGTCAAGCCTTGCATCGTGGAAACGTGTATGCTTTATCGAGCATTTACGCGGGCGACGTCTATGACTTAGGCTAATTCACAATTTGTGTCAAAGACCAATATTTCTTTCTCCCAAACTACGGGACGAAGGACCGAGTGTCATTTTCAAAGCACACCGTGCACCAACTCTAAGCCGACCGTTGGACCTTTCCATATTCTAACTCAATTCGACCTGTCAGGATTATTCCCTTTAACTATGTGAATTCGTCTCTTTTATTATCAAGCCTACTTGTGCAAGTTGAAAACATACAATTTATTATGTAATGAGGCAAGTTCACCGAAACTATCCCACCTGAGTGATGTCTTCGAGTAGCCGTTGCAAGGCTAAGTCCGAACGCCGTCGGCGTTCCTATTCCTCCGATTGACTGAGCGGGACGGGACACTACATTATACACCACTAAGAAAATGTTTCGTCCTCGAAACTAACTGAGTACTTACTCATCGACTTATCACTTATTCAACATTCACGGACTCTCGCACACACTTTTTCCTATACATTTTTCAAATCTGAGCCACGCTCGTGCTACCCTCAATCCTTTCTTCAAAACTTACAATCTCAAAATCCTCGACACTTTTCCGTTCCTCAAATCTCACTTGAATTCAACGTATCACTTGGTTGGATCGTGCACACATTCCAGGCGTCCCCAAAATACATGAATTTCAGCCAAGCCTCGTGATAGCAAATTCCGCTGTTACCACTCGAGTCGGATCGTGCACATATTTAAGCGTCCTTGATATACATGCATGTCAACCGATGCTCGTGAGTGGTGCCTCCACAAATCCTACCACTTCGCACTCGGACGTCTGCCTAACTACTAGGCTATGTCTTTCTGTCAGTATTGGAATTATAGTTCCCAAACAACAACAATATCAACACTGACCCCATCCTAAGGTCAAACCAAATTGATAGTACGGGGTCTTTCTACCCAAGCTCGCATCACTCCAATTTCTAAACTTCGAGCATAGATTGCCTACACATATCCCAACATTTTGTCGCACGGGGTCCGAGTCATTCAACAAAGCCATCCTCCGACAACTCACGTTCAACCAATTCCATGACATCCCAATATCGCTCGTTCAACAAACCATTTTCGCACAGTCTATCTCTTCAAACACGTTCGATATATTTGCCTATCAATCCTTTTCAAATCAAGCACGCTATGACACAATTCATCGCTAACCAAAATTTCACATTCCACATTTTCTAAGTCATTTATTCCAATTCACGTAATCGATCATGAGGTCGTCTAGCTTAACAATATGTTGCGCCTCGATCCCACGCGAGTCAGATTATCCACGGTGGGCATGAATCACCATGCACGCTCCCGCGGGATAATTGTCCTCATCGGGACGTAACTCTTGTTTTGCGTCTAGACTAATTCATTCTCGATGCGCGGATTGGACCTACTCAATCCTCAAGTTTATTTCATTCATCAATCGCAAGTCCTAACATCCTCAAAATTTTCCTTCGTATCAAACCGACAAGTCGAGACAATCAAAGTTGTCGCATCCTGATTTTCCGAGTTCGATCATTCCCGCAACATGAATCACCATGTCAGCGCTCACGCGGAACGATCGCCCCAAATCCGACGCGACACAAGTGCGAGGCTGGAGTTGCGCTCGCGCAAGACAAGAATGCCGACGCTGTGATTATCCGCATAACCATCAAGACACTTCATTTTCATCCGACATTTATCTCAATCAAAATCCTAAGTATAGCATCCAACCGAACAATAACACTTGCACGATCGTCTTTCGCCGAATTAGAGTGCCCCCGAGTTATCGCATATCGATCTTTGATACGCCTCAATACCTCGATGATATGCGTAACCTGACGATCTTCCTTTGCAACAAGTTCCGAGTCGTGCGAATGATGCTATCGTCCGACTTGAATAGTCTCCTCGATATTCAAATTCAAGTTCGATCATTATCCCTCAAATCATTCACAACATCAATTTGTTCAAATTTGTAATCACGTATATTCGTCCATCTATCTTAAGTCATCGACCAATGTATTTCCTCAATTTGCATCGTCCTTTTGTTAACTCAATCATCGAGCAACATTCAATCCAATCCTTAGAGTCATTACGTAACTTCAAAATCCAAATTTTCGTGCATGCTATCTTCCCATCGTGCTAACTTTTTTTATACGATCCTTATCAATTTTCTCAATCAAGTCATCCATTTGTACACCTTAACTTTCCTTCGATTCAGTTCCACCTACTCGATCATTTCCACGTTTCGCACTCGCAAAATCCTCAATCCCGTACACGTCCCATACACATCAATTTCTAATTTTGTTTGATTCCACTTATCAAACTTCAAGACAACGACTCACTCAATCGCACTCGATCTAAGGCTTTGTATAACACGACGCTTGCTGATAGACTCACCGACACTCCGCATCTTCAATCGCTCGACCGACATCCCTGAGGCTATCGCATACACCACTCAGGGATGAAGTCATTCAACAAATCCTCAAAACTATCATTCGAATCAAAATCGACTTCCTTGAATCCCGTTCGAACTATTCCACTAATTCCAAGCGCGCTCATCTATAACGCATTGACAATAACATCGTCGCTCAATAGTACCCCTATCGATAGCCATCTCACTTACTCAATCGAGTTCAACTCATTCTCGTCCGACACAATTTGAATCCCGTACTCGACTTTGCTAAGGTCGACACAATCCTTGGTGTACATGCCCAGCCCGACTTAGCCAACCGTACTTAGACAAACTATCTTTTTCTTTCTTGTCAAAAACTGTTCTCTTATGTTTTGCAAAATAGTTAGACTTATTGTATGGACATCTCATAGGACATTTGAGAGAGAGCGCACCAACGATATCAACTTTGCGGAAGCAACGATTCAGAGTTTTGCGGAAACAACGGAGTTAAACAATTCAATCGATCGTCCAAGGACGTAAAGCCGTACTTTGATACCATTATGTCATGCCCCGCTCCCGTAGGAGCGATCGTCCTCGCTAAGGCGTGATGCCGCACGAGCCTAGATTGCGCTCGTGCAAGGCGGGTTCCATAACGGCCGATTTTAGCGACTGCGACGGGGTCGTCGCACAGAAGTCCCGTGCAGAGACATTGAATAATAACAGCAGAAATTAGAACAAACACAAGTTATTCAAAAGAAGCTCTTTATTGATATTGAAACAAAGGTTACAATGGGGCATAAGGCCAAGATTACAAGTCTCTCAAGCTCACTCAAACTCACATTATAAGTCACTCAGCTCTCTCTCATCTCTCAATACAAGTCTTGATCCAGCAGAAGCTTCGGAAGGCGACGTCCATACATTATGTCCCGTATAAGTCTTTACTTCATGCGGCCGCACGCTTCGAATCGCCAAGGAACTCCGTGCCTCGACGCATCCAAGCGAGCTCCGCGCCACGAGCTTCTACCTGTGCCTGCACATGTAAACTATGTAGGTGTCAGTACTCAACAGTACTGGTGGAATGAGCTCCTCGCCCACCCATACAAAACCAACACGTTTTATTTACTTGGTGCAACATAGTCCCTTTATGATTGTCTTTCTACGCTTTCCTTAGGATCGGTTTTAGGACAGACGCCTTGGCCTATTTCGTGTCTTTAGACCATCTCGTGCTTGCAACATCAACGTTAACTCAAGTCGTGTTTGCCTTACGGCCATAATCAGAGACGCAACTACGCGATGAGGCTCCATTTCCGTGTGATCGTGCTTTAAATCCTTTGTGTCGTGCCTCGCAACTATGTACGACTCAACCATATCGCCGCCTCGCGGCCCTTGCTACTTTGATCACCAACTGATCCAATTAAGACTTGTGAATCTTAGTGTCACTCAAATAACTTTGCCTTGCGGCAGTTTTTTGACTTAAACTCAAACAACTCAACCATAACCATGCAACTTATATGCCGACAACATAGGAATCGACGCCACATCTCGTGCTGAAGCACGGTGTCTTCGTTGCTGCCAAATCTTAGGCCCAACATTGTATTCAAACTATACCCACACATTCAACTCGACTCCTTGATATAGTGTACTCAATACTCGACTCAATCCAAAGGCACACTCGCGGATTGCCGCCCGTGCCGACTCATCTATATGAGGTCACTAGCATGACAAGCTATTATGGACACATAGCTTGCGGTTGGCCGGGACCCTTCCAGCGCAAGGTAGCTAGCCCCCTGGAAGTCCCCGACTAACCCGGTGCTATCGAGTCAGCACAGCTATCACCGTGTTTCCTTTCTTGGCCGAAACGGTCCTATGGCCCTGGGTTGCCGTTACGGAGAAACTCTACCTTGTCGACAAGTTGTCCAATGACCATGCAAGACCCTTCACTCAAACTGACGTCTCACACAGTCATTCTACTTTCAGTGTTATCATCTCTTTCCAAAACCAAGTTCAAGTCTTCTATTCTTGAGACCCCTCAAGGACCCCTCGACGACCCACGGTCGCGAGCATTCTTTTCATGTTAACATATCATTTCATTCAACTCAATGCCTATTTGATAGTCCATTCTCCAAAACTCAGTAAATCAACCGTGGTTCATGCCTTAAACACTAAGTCCGTGCATCGTGCCTTAGGCCCATCGTGCTCTACGCAACACTATCGCCCAACTCATACTACATACGACTAGCTTTGAAACCGTAGGACTTCGTGGCTATACTCAGCCGTAGAACTCGTAGGACCGTGCTTTGAATGTCTTAGGTCGACCACCATCCCTTTGCCTAACTTAATCAAGCCTACAACTTAACCCAAGGGACGAGCAAAGGCTGTGTCAAGCCTTGCATCGTGGAAGCGTGCATGCTTTATCGAGCATTTACGCGGGCGACGCCTATGACTTAGGCTAATTCATAATTTGTGTCAAAGACTAACATTTCCTTCTCCCAAGCCATGGGACGAAGGACCGAGTGTCATTTTCAAAGCACACCGTGCACCAACTCTAAGCCGACCATTGGACCTTTCTATATTCTAACTCAATTCGACCCGTCAAGATTATTCCCTTTAACTATGTGAATTCGTCTCTTTTATTATCAAGCCTACTTGTGCAAGTTAAAAACATGCAATTTATTATGTGAAGGCTAAGATGAGGCAAGTTCACGAAACTATCCCACCTAAGCGATGTCTTCGAATAGCCGTTACAAGACTAAGTCCGAACGCCATCGGCGTTCCTATTCCTCCGATTGACTGAGCAGGATGGGGCACTTCAACTGGTGCAAGCCTTATTATTATTCTTGTACTTATATGGACACTGATTCCAGAGGGGACTAGCTACCCTCTCAGAGAATCTCGTATCGTAATATACCATGGTTGGATCTATTATACTAGTCGGGGGATGGGGAGGTATTAGTAGATTATGTGATCATACCCAAACTAATTCTGTATAGCTCACTCTTACCTTATGCAGGATGTAGCCTGATCTTATTATACTTGTGCATTGCTTTCCATGTATGGTCAGCCTGATCCATTACCTGTACTTGTGTATAGCCAGTCATATGGAATAGTTGATCTTGTCCCAAGCCGATCACATAATAAACTAATGTCTCAAAGCACAGTTTAGTATTACATGTTCTATTCTAGTTATTACCTGTTGTTACATCATACTCATGATTACATACAGTTCACACTTGCCATGATATGATTACCTGCCTTTCTATATTCTCACTGTTCAATATTAGTTATCCATCATGTATTTCCATTACTTACTGTTATTTATAGTTTTTGTCAGTTTAAACGGAACTGCTGTTAGTTTATGTACTTCGCTCAAATCCTGACTGGATAACATTTTTCAGAGGATTTATAGGATTTTTATCCTACATACTACGGCCTGGAGTAGACGAAGACTATGCCCAGGAGCTTCCTTTGGTATATGTGCATGTCGAGGATGCACCACCAACTGTGCCTTAGCTAGTAGCTAGGATTACTAGATTTGTCTCCAATTATGAGACCTGAGTTGTTATATTTATTTAAGACATGCTTATTGAGATATTAGACTCTTAGACCTTGTCGTGGATTTGTGTTATGCTACTAGATTCTCCTATTTATCATTTCATATCTTATATCATTTCATGCCATTATCTTCATTTAGTTATTTGTTATTGATTATGAGATTTTAGATATTATATTGTCCTCCTTTTAGAGATGTAATTATTATCGACAGGTTATGACTTATTTATTCATTAGACATGTTAGATAGAACTGTTAACCTATACAGTATTCTACCACCGATGTTGTAGCGTCGATTGGAATTACCCACGTACTTGTGCCCCCACACCAGGTACGGGTCGTGACACATTTTGGTGGCCCATGCAGATCTAGAGGTCGCAATTAGTGCGATATAGTAGTGGTCGTCAGACTTAGAGTGCTACTACGATCATGTTATTAGGATATAGATTATAGGCTATAGTAGGAAATACTCAGTCATGACTAGGAAACTCCCAAACTATTTAATTATCATTCTAAATTCTTTTTGCATATTGTTCTTCAAATTTAATTGTCCTTCCTTGATAATATCTTATCTTATGCCATATTGACTTCCTTTGTTTGATCTGTTTTCAGGATGCCGCCGAAGACTAGGTCTCAGCGATCTGGCCCCGCAGGACCCGCAACAGCTTCTGAGAGGTATGCTACCTCTCGACCTCCTGCTCCAGCTGTAGGGGTTGCTCCTGCCTTTTCTTCCATATTCATGTAGGAGTTTCAGCTGCTTTTGGGGGTGCTCCTCTACCTGTACAGAGGACTACACCCGTGGTGCCAGAGACTATTCCTCCGCCACCTCCAGCAACGACAGATGCGGCGTAAATGTTTGTGTTGTTCCAGCAGATGATGGAGGCCCAGAGAGAGCAAGCCGAGACTCAGTAGAGGCAGCTGAGGTGATGCGTTAGAGCATCGAGAGTGCCCACCAGCTGGCACTAGCTGCAGTAGAGAAGGTGGCACTCGTTCAGCCTCAGGGTGCTCAATTTCAGTAGCAGTAGCCGAGGCTAGGTACCGCTGTGGACTTCAAGAGAATGTCTACTTGGGAGTTCAAGGGTACTGAGGGGATCCTTTATGCAGACGAATTGCTTGAGGACATTGAACGGATTTTGCGAGTGGCTCAGAACCCGAAGAGCTTGCAGATCGAGGAAGCCGCCAGTCAGCCGTAATTGGACTTACTTGGGAGGCAATAAAGAAGCTTTTCAAGGAAAAGTTCTTTCCTGACGTAGCTTTGGGTGCCCTGGAGAGCCAGTTTCTTGGGTTGGTTCAGGGGAGCTTGTCAGTCAACGAGTACGCAGTTGAGTTTTTCTACCTGGGCCGCTTCCCGAAGAGCATGGTTCGGGAGCCAAGTGTAAGCTTGCTTCCCGATTTCTTTTATTTTTTTAGTTTTATATATTTTTTAGTTAAAAAAACATTTTTTTAATTCTATAAAAGATATTTGATGAAGGAATTTGTCAAACTATTTTTTTAATTTGATTTTATTTTTTATAAAAAGATATACTTTTAAACTTATTAATTTTCTATTATCAATTATGTTTAAGTTTATATTTATAAAAATATATTTTTAAATGTTATTGAATTATTAGATATTATTGGATTTAGATGTGATCAGTTCTAAATTATGATTGTATTTAGTCTTAATTTATTGTTATATTATTTTAGATGCGATTTGTATTTTTGAAAATATATATTTTGGAATATTTGAATTATTCTTATCACTATTTTTGATATTTGATTTTATGAAATCTATTTTAAAGATTATTTAAAATATTAGATATTATTTTAAGGTAATATTATTGTGATTAATTATGGATTCAGATTGGGTCAAATCTAATTTAATTCATGGAAGAATTTCATTGAATCTTATCCTTTCTTGTTTAGGAAATCTCACATCTCTCCCTTTGCTTTTTTCCACAAACCCAATTATTATTATGATCAATTATGGATTGAGATCTGATCCATATAGTTTTGAGATTGATTTGATTTGAATTTAGTGGAAAGATTTATTCATTAGATTCTTGACCCTTCTAAATTAGGAAATTATGAGTCCATCTCCATCTATTTAGGGAGTCCTTATTCTTCTCCCAAAACCGAAATCCTTCCACTCTAATCCTAATTAAGTATTGACTATCCTTTATATAAACATATTGAACCTATGTCATCTCCCATATTTGTTTTTTTTTCCAAAATTCCTCTATTTTTCGTCGAAAATAGGCCAAAATTCGTCATAAATTTCAGAATCATTTTTTTAAGTTATAGCAACTTCGCCAGGCCGTTGCGACCAACTCCAGAATCTGTTTCACCTCCAAGTTTTTTTATTAGAACCATATCGATGTAAGCTTTCTAAATCTATATTTTATTTTATGTAATTATTTACATGAATTTTTGGAGATTTATTTGAGTGTCGGTCGTCCAAAAATTGATACGTCGCATTGTTTTTGTGATTTCGGAAGATCCCAAACTCCGTTTTGCGGTCCGTTTAAAGTTTTTGTAAGCTGACACGAAGTTATATAACATATAAATTTTCCAAAAAATTAGAAATTTGTTTAATATTTTATTTAATTCGTTGAACTCAGATTTGACCGGTAATTCACCGATTTTGTCACGGTTAGCCATAACGACGATAACTTTCAACCAAATCGAGATTGTGTCGCACACGTCAACTACAACTTAACTTGAGGCAAGTACACTATTGCTTTATGTTTCTAGTATATTATAATGTTATATAATATTATCTTTCCATTTAATATCCGGTTGAGACACGATTTTGACATAATAGGGTTGATTGTATCATTACTCGTTCAGTGACTGTTTAGTGCGTCGGGAGGGAAATGCTAAGTAGACATGTGAACAAACCCTAAAGAAGTTATATAACATATAAATTTTCAAAAAATTTAGAAATTTGTTTAATATTTTATTTAATTCGTTGAACTCAGATTTGACCGGTAATTCACCGATTTGGTCACGGTTAGCCATAACGACGATAACTTTCAACCAAATCGAGATTGTGTCACACACGTCAACTGCAACTTAACTTAAGGCAAGTATACTATTGCTTTATGTTTCCAGTATATTAAAATGCTATACAATATTATCTTTCCATTTAATATCCGGTTGAGACACGATTGTGACATAATAAGGTTGATTGTATCATTGCTCGTTTATTGACTGTTTAGTGAGTCGGGAGGGAAATGCAAAGTAGACGTGTGAACAAACCCTAATGAATGTTTAATATGGATAGCTAAGTCATACACCCCACGTATGGGTTGGCTGTACCAAAAATGTGGATAACCATCATATGATGTGTCGTATTAACCATCCGTTCACATGTCAAAAGGTATTTCAAATCACTGTTTGCTTAGTTTTACTTGTTCATTTTCTAGTTGTCTTGTTCATACATATTCCTGCTAGTAGTTTCTTGTATATGTTTATTGTTTTTAGTTCATATACATATTTCCTTTATTCCCTGCCGTATCTCTACTTGTCTAGCTTATTTTGTATTAAGTTACATAAATACAATAGGCATGTACTTTGCTCCTTTCCTGACTGGATCGTTGTAGGTGACTTGTCGTGCTTCCTACTTTTGTGCTATGGACCATACGGGGAAGATATAGATCTTGGAGGGAGACCTTAGATTCTTGATGGATTAGTTAGTTTCTTTTATTTAAATGTTTAGTGGATTTGTTCCTAAAAATCCATTTTGTTGTATTATTGAATTTATAAATAAAAATAGTTTTTTAATGAGCAAATAGATGTGATTTTTTTATTTTGAGACTGGCATTGAGATATAGACAGCGTACTATCGCCAATGTTGCGGCATAGAATGGATTTGGCTATGCACTCATATCCAAAAAGCGGGTGCGGGTCGTGACACCAGATGATCGGGCCCAGAAGTTCAGGAAGGGCCTGAATAGAAAGGTCAGATTACGCACATCTAGGCGTCGTACGGCTACTTTTGAGTACATTCTGATGGATGCCTAGATCGCGTAGGAGGACTTGGGTGTCCTCACATTCTCCTGGCGTCCTCACATTCAGTAGAGGCCATTTCAGCAGCACCAACATCAACAACACCATGCCCCAGTTCGTGCTCATATTTTGCAGGTGCAGAGGTAGGCTGTTCAATATACATTCTATGGGAAGCCAGGACAAACCAGGAAGGTATATCGAAAGAGGTTGGGTGTGTGTCTTTTCTACGGATCACCCGATCATTAGCTGAAGGATTGTTTAGCTCGTTCAGCTTAATGAGGGCCAGCTAGAGCACCTCCTGTGAGAGCACCTGCAGTACCTGCAGTACCTATAGTTCAGCCGAGGGGACCGCTGCTTTCGACCCAGCAATAACGTTTCTTCTAACATCAATAGCAGAAGGGTGCACCACAGGGCAGGGCGTTTGCTTCGACGGTCGAGGAGGCCGAACCCATTAGGGATGTCGTTGCAGGTTTTTTTCTTCTCGATTCCTTTCCTACATTAGCATTATACGACTACGGTGCTACACTTATAGCTTTGTATCTATATTATTTGCTCTTAGATGTCATATTATTGTTGAACCATTGGGTAGGACTAGCAATATCATGACTGGGGGAGGCATTATCCTGGTAAGTGATGTTTGCATGGGGTCGAAGAGTTTCCTTGGGAGGCCGGGAATTGAGTGCGTGTTTACTCGTAAAGCCATTTTCGAGCTACGACATTGTACTCAGGATGGATTGGTTGAGTAGGCACCATACTAGCATAGATTGTAGAGGAGACAGAGTTTTGTTCAGTTCGCCAGGAGAGGCAGATTTCAAGTTTGTCAGAGGGGCGGATGAGCAGAGGAATGGGTATATCTGTGGAGCTATAGTGGAAAAGAAGGAGTTGCCACATCCATTAATAGTAGAGTTTTTGGATGTTTTTCCTGAGGAGTTATCGGGGATGCCGCCGGACAGGGACATTAAGTTCTCTATAGACTTGGTGCCAGGTGCGGACACTATTTACAACATGTTTATAGGATCAAAAACAGTGAGTTGGCAGAGCTGAAGAAGCAGGTAGATGAGCTGCAGGACAAAGGATTTATCAGATACAGTTCTTCACCTTGGGGCACTCTTGTTTTGTTCGTACAGAAGATGGATGGATCGGTACGCATGTGTATTGATTACAGGGTACTGAACAACCTCACTTTCAAGAAAAAGTACCCGTTATTGAGGATTGATGACTTATTTGATCTGTTGAGCGGTGCGAAGGTATTTTTAAGATAGACTTGAGGTCAGGGTACCATCAGGTGAAGGTGAAGAAGGAAGACATTCTGAAGAATGCTTTTCGGACTCGTTATGGCCAGTATGAGTTCACCGTGATGTTGTTTGGGTTGATTAATGCCCCGACGATGTTCATGATGGAACTGGAGATTCCCAGGACCCTTCCTTTGGTGTGCGTATTGATCGATAGAAAGTTAAACAGATCTAATACGTGTTCTAACACTTCATAGGCGGAAACTAGGATTCACGAATTATACCTGCGACAGAAAGGAGACAAGTAATTCCTGTCAATCTAGAGCGGACGACCCCAAGATCTTCTGCATGTATTCCTTCCTCGAGTTGGACGTCGTATGGGTGACGATCTCCCAACCTTTTCTTCTCCTTAGCAGCCCTCTCTTTCTCTCCTTACGTAAATCATGAATTTAGAGAAAGTTTCAGATTTCTCATCGGTAATATGGCGGCCAGAGAATAGAGGATATATATAGGCTACGGCAGGGACCATGAGGAGAAATTAGGGTTAGGCCTCCTAACGGATCTGGATATCCCGTGTTCAGCCCGAACACACAATCCAGGCCCATTAACAATAGCTCGATCCACTAATGAGCGATTGTTGCACTACCTCCCTAATCCTAAAGTATGTTTGTGGGCTCCTTTTATTATATACTCGTTTGGCTCCCCATGTTAAGATATCGTATGTCCGTCGATCAAATTAAGTTACTGACAACAATATTGATTCGACATCTTTTATCCTTAAGTAGTATCGCTCAACTTCATTTGTCATGTCGGATATAATCCACCTGCAGGGTTTACATGACAATCCTTATGAGCTCCTTAAGGGGACATCATCAACCCGATGTGTCAGGATATGGATTCCATTTATAATCAATAACCCATCATACTTACAATGTTATTACCCAATTCATAGAGGTTGTTGATCCATAATGAAACTCACTCTTTTATGAGTCAAAATAATGCACACTACATATACATGTCCGTTATTATTTTCGGGTTAAGAGCACAAGCATCCGTAATAACAGAGGTGTTTGTTCTCTTATGTAGTCGGTACAAAGAGAACAACCTCAAGTGGTCATGTTCAATACACACAAAGTGTACTAGTGTAAACCTATAGTTAAGATAGACTAATACCAGATTACACTACAACCTTTCCAATAGATTGTCCAAGTCCATCAAGGTTGTGAACTATTTATATACTCCATAGGGAACTGATAATATGATCTTCTGTGTGACACCACACACCATATTATCTACAATATAGAATATCAGACATTTGCATTAACACTTGCAACAAATACAATATGCAAACATTTGCCCATATGATTCTCATTCAAAATTTAAGGAAATAAGTTTACGAAAAAAGTGATGCTTTTAGTATATAACCCTAACAGTTCATGAACTTGATGAACAATGTATTCCATCAATACCTTGACAAGTTCGTGGTGGTATTCATCGATGATATTATGATCTATTCGAAAATGCCAAAGGAGCACGAGGAGCATCTGAGGATTGTGTTGGAGACCCTCGGGAAGAAGAAGCTGCACAAAAAGTTGTCGAAGTGCAAGTTCTTCTTAGACCAAATGGAGTTCTTGGGTCATGTTATGACAGAAGAGGGATCTCGGTGGACCCGAAGAAGATTATAGCAGTTGAGAATTGACCCACACCGAGCACAGTTTCATAGATTCAAAGTTTCTTTGATTTAGCAGGCTACTATCAAAAGTTTGTACAGAACTTTTCCAGGATTGCTGAGGCGATGACCCGACTCACCAGGAAGGACGCGGAGTTCGTATGGACCAAGGAGTGCCAGACTGCCTTTGATGAGCTGAAGAAGATGTTGACCTCATCTCCTATCTTGAAGTTGCCATCAGGGATGGGTGGATTCACTATCTATAATGATGCTTCTGGAAAAGGCTTGGATTGTGTACTTCAGCAGCATGGGAAGGTGACTGTCACACCTATGCATCTAGGTAATTACTTCCTCATGAGAAGAACTACCTGACCCATGATCTAGAGTTGGCAGCAGTCATCTTTGCTCCGAAGCTGTGGAAACACTACCTGAACGAAGAGCGTGTGGAGATCTTTACAAACACAAGAGCTTGAAGTTCGTATTCAGTCAGAAAGAGCTTAACATGAGGCAGAGGCGGTGGTTAGAGGTTGAAGTTCGTGTTCAGTCAGAAAGAGCTTAGCATGTTCATGCTCTGGCGCAACTTGCGCATGTTCATGCTCTGGCGCAACTTGTACATACTTCTGCACTAGCGTAACGTAAAGAGAAACACTATTTAGTGACTCCCTCTTTGCCACCAAACCAGAAGTTTAGTGAGAAATCACTAAATCAAGGAAAATGCTCTTTAGCTTTTCCTCATTCTGCTCGAGTCGTTGACTGGGTAGAAAGTACTGCTAATTCAGATAGGAATTCTATTTTTCTTAACAGAGACAACCAAATCTCTGTC
The DNA here is from genome assembly GCA_029216955.1 of Iris pallida. NCBI lineage: Eukaryota > Viridiplantae > Streptophyta > Magnoliopsida > Asparagales > Iridaceae > Iris > Iris pallida. Next base: position 42,959 of record JANAVB010022338.1, on the reverse strand, counting down.
GGGAAGATGGGTTCTATTCAGAATAAACTTTCCACGCAAATGGGTATTACGCCTACTCCAAAGAGGTCAGGGCAGGATCTACCAACCCTATATATTTCAAGATCTCGACAAGGCAAATCGCTAGTATCTCAAGTAGATGCGCAAGTAGCTCTCATATCAGACTTGCACACCTATATCAACAGGTGCCAATTAGGGTCAACCTCGGGAAATCACAAGATGTATCAAGCGCAACCTACACCAGTTGCTAATTTATGCCAGAGGAAGAATTCTGAGGTAAAAAATCCTGAGACTTATGCTAACCAGCTTAGCACGTCCTTGTACACTCAAGGTACGGGATACCTCAAGAACATGAACTATGTCCCGAATATCGTCAAGGACTATATTCCTGCAACTTCTGCTCGTCCTGTTAGTGACCTCCATAAACTCTTAATACAGAAGCAGAAGGTTGCAAATCCATCCCGTCCAGCGGTGGACCAACAACATCTTTGCAATCACCACCATGAAGTTGTCATCAAATGCTACTGTTAGTCAGCCAAGAGGTCCGTCTTTGACCGTTTGAATTATGTTCAGACTCCTGAACCAATCCTAGTGGAGGAAGATGAATTACTCTATGCTCCTGTTAACATGGTATCTCGAAGTACTAGGGGTAGAAAATGTCCAAGACGTAATATATCCCGCAATCCCAGCCAACAGTACTTAGATCGGATTCATGATTCCGGTGAAGGAGCATACCAATATACTAGATCAAGAAGTCGAGAAATATTCGGTCAAAGGAATCTTTTTTCCGACCAAGACACAATTGGTCAAAGGAATCTTCTTTATTCTAACCAAGATTCTTTCAGTCAACAAGACATCCCTATCACTTATTCTGGGGGTAGTTCTTTATGTGACTTTGATGCTGACAGTAAAAGTTCCGAAAGGACCATCCTTTCCACTAGCTCGTCTTCAAGGGCTAAAGAAGTGACTGCTTATGTCATCACAGAAGATCAAGATACTTCCAGTTCTAACAGTCAAGAGCAGAGAATTGCTGGTTTGGAGGCTAGTTTGAAGAACATGGCTGAGATGATGACAAGTATGCATGCTGTGATTATGGCACAACATACAGTTCCATCGGTCGCAAATCTGATTCAGACTTAGGAACCTATAACAACGTCAGCTCCCATCAATATTGACCTGGGGGTACAGTCTCCTCACACCGCTTCCATTCCTGCACAGGCTATTCCAAGTCAATCTGGTACCGGGGGTGGTACTTATCATGCGGTACCCCCTTATAATATATATCAAATTAATCCACTCCTCCACAATCAACGGGAGATACCAATGAGACCGTAAAACTTTTACGTACTCAAATTGAAGCTTTCAAACAGAAGGATGGCCTGCAGAAGCTTGGGATCAAACAAACCTATCCCATAGAATGGAAAGAGGTCCAATTTCCTCCTAAATACAAACCCCCTACTATTATGCTGTTTGATGGCAGCACATCTCCAAGTCAATACCTCAATCACTTTGAAGTAATGATTGATCAACTTCAACCAAATGATGCTCTTCTTACTAGAGTATTTGTCGGCTGTTTAGCTGGTACAGCATATGACTGGTATCGTAGTGTACCAGATGGTTGTATAACCTCTTTCGCTGGCTTCAAACAAATATTCTTGGAACGATTTTATGAGGGAGCCAATGACATGACTATGTCTGCTCTCATCAAAATCAAACAACGACATAATGAAACTACTGAACGTTTTATTGAACGATTCTGCCGTGAAGCACTCAAAATGCCTCTCGGAACCCCAGATGCTTTGACTGTAGACACTTGTAAATCAAACCTGTTGCCAATAATCAGCATGTGGACGGGATCAACACAATTTCAGGATTGTCCTTCCTTCATAGTTAACGCCAAAGCAGCTGAAAAGAGCGTTGACAAGTTCAAGCAATTAGGCATTCAAATGCCTAATCTTGACAAAGATGAACACGCTACACCAAATAATAGTGGCCGTCAGAACAATCGCAAGAGCAAGGAGACTTTGGCCATTAACCTCGAAGGCAAAGAAGTCCTAGCCATCAATATAAATCAGCCAACATCTATCCCAACAGCACCACCACAACGGGCACCACGTCCAAAAAAAAAATACTCTTTTGATGAAGATGATATCATGAGTATATTTGATTGCCTCATCAGTGTAGTACCCCGTCCTGCTCAGTCAATCGGAGAAATCGGAACGTCGACGGCGTTCGGACTTAGCCTTGCAACGGCGACTCGAAGACATCACTCGGTCGAGACGACTCCTTGCTCAAGTAGGGTAGTTTCGGTGAACTCGTCTCATCTTAGCCTTCACATAATAAATCGCATGTTTTCAACTTGCACAAGTAGGCTTGATAAATAAAAGAGACGAATCCACATAGATAAGGGAATAATCCTGACGGGTCGAATTGAGTTAGAATATAGAAAGGTCCAACGATCGGCTTAGAGTTGGTGCACGACATGCTTTGAAAATGACACTCGATCCTTCGTCCCATGGCTTGGAAGAAGGAAAGTTGGTATTCGCCGCAAAGCTAAGAGTTAGCCTAAGTCATAGGCGTTGCCCGCATAAATGCTTCATAAAGCATGCACGGTCCCATCGTCCAAGGCTTGGCATAGCCTTGGCTTGCCCCATGAGTTAAGTTGCATTGTACGGATTGTGACATAAGTCTAGGCACCCAAATAACTTGGTCGTTCAAAAGTCGAATGCATACGCAGCATGTTTCTGCGATGCGAGGCTTGACGTAGCTTTTGTTCGTCGAGTTTTTGTGCGATTGAGTTAGTCTAAGTTTGGTTTGGCTATCGAAGATATTCTAAGCACTATCCCGCGTATTCTATGGTTGTCGAAATTACTTGGTTTTACGACCTTAAGGCCTGTCGTATAAAGTATCTTAGATGATAGTTTCACCCTTAACATCAATTGGCGTAAGGCACGATGTCACGGACTTAGTGTTTCTAAGGCACGAGCCACGGTTGATTTATTGAGTTTGGAAAAAGGGGCTTTCAAATAGGCATTCCTAAGTTGCAGGGAATGATAGGGCAAGGAAGAAGAATGCTCGCGACCATGGGTCATCGAGGCGGTCTTAGATGTGAGAAGTATTGAACTTGGCCCTGAAAGAGATGGTAACACTAGAAGAAGAATGATTATGTGAGACGTCAGTTCGAGTCGAGTCTTGCATGGTCATTGGATAACTTGTCGACAAGGAGGATTTTCTACGAGTGACAACCCTGGGCGCAATAGGACCGTATCGTCCTGGGGGAAACATGGTATAGCCGTAGCTGGACGAGCCGCTAGGGTTATTCGGGAACTTTCAACGGGGCTAGCTACTTGTGTTGAAAGGGTCGCCAAATAGCAAGGCTATAGTCCATGATAGCTTGTGATGTTAGTGACCAATTCATATAGATGGGTCGGCACGGGCGACAATCCGAGTGTGTGCCTTTGGATTGAGTCAGTTGAATGTGTATACAGTTAGAACACGATGTTTGGGCCTAAGATTTAGTGTCAACGTAAGCGACATGCTTCGACACGAGTTTTGGCGTCGAGTCTTAAGTGTTGGCATGTAAGTAGCACAATTTGGATTTGAGTCATCTTGAGTTTAAGTCAGGAAACGCCGTAAGGCAAAGTCGGTCGAGGGACACTTAACCGACAAGTCGTGACACTTAACCCACAAGTCTTGATTGGGTCTGTAGCTCCCCTTCCCAGAAATTTTTGAAATATTTTGATTTATTTATTTGATTTAAATGGTGATTTTTAGAATTTTATAAATAATTAATTAGTTAATTATTACGGTAGGTGACTTTAGTCATGGTTAGGGATTGGAGTACAAGGTGACTAGAAATTGTGGCACGGATAGTGCAGTGGCGTGCTTCGACTAGTATTTTAGCTATGGTAAGGGAGACCTGTCAATAAGTATGTCCTAATTAGAAAAATTAGTCCAAGTTGTGACATGACCATTATAACTAGTTTAATTATTCATTATTAATATTGTTTGACGTTTAAGTGACCCGGTTGTACCAAGTTGGCACAGACTGACCCCAAACCAAGAACAAACCCATGTGGACAGGTAATGCGTCCAAAGACGTCCATTCAAATGTATATATTAACTACAATTATATTGGTATTTATATTTTGGCCTAGAGAGTATATTTTAATATAATGTTTAAATATATTAAAGATATTATTTCTATTTAAATTATATTTTACTTAGAAAATAGGATAATGATTTCTTCAGAATGAAAATTTAGTTTTAGGATTTTTATACTTTGAATACTTGTATGTATAAGTGGCACGTACGTATTAGGCTTTGTATATATATATATATATATATATATATATATATATATATATATATATATATTTGTATATATACATATATATATATATATATATATATATATATATATATATATATATATATAGCTATCTAATTGTAATTATTTATATATATAGATTAGTATATAAATTAATAATTCTATATTATAAATATTGATTATACTTAGAATATTTTTGTATTTATGGTATATATATATATATATATATATATATATATATATATATATATATATATATATATATATATATATCACATTATATATAAATACATAATATATATATATATATATATATATATATATATATATATATATATATATATATATAAATATATATATATATAGTGAAAATAAATAATAGTGATAATAAATAAAAACAAAAACCCCAACCTTCCCAAGCCCAGCCTGGCCTAGCCAAGGGCCCAGCAACCTCACCAAGCCCAGGCCCGACCCTTCTCCCCCCCCCCCACAGCAAACACAAAACCGAACTCGCGTATACATATATACGTATCGAAAGAGACCGAGAGAGAGAAAATCGAGAAAACCCTAACTCCTACGCCACCACAACCGCACGTGCCCCTCCCCAGCGCGTGCCGCTGCAGGCTGGCCGGCGGTCGGTCGTCGGCCGGCGGCAGGCCGAGAGCATCCGCAAAGGGGATACACAGCAGCACAACGCCAGTTTTGATGGCATCTTCATGGCGGAAATTCTCCCACATCGCTCGATCGATTCTCGAATCGATTTCATTGGTATAAATCCAATATAACCCTCTTTAGATCCCTGTAATTTAGTCTCGTACCAAGACATTAAATTCTTGAGTAAATTATCGCACAAAACCTGGAAAAAAAACTATTGTTTCGAAATATCGAAACAGGGCAAAAGAATAGTGCATACCTAGTTTTGGAAGGCGACAAATCGCTAATCCTTTGACTGTCTCAAAAATGTGCTTGAATAGGTTTATAGAAAACCCATAGGACTCCATAACCCATTTTGCAGAAGACGATTTCATCGACTACGCGTCGAGAAATCGGATACCAAAGTTTATCAAAAAACTGTTTTCAAAACATTAAAAACCTTCGATACGACGTGCGTCCCACCAATTCCGGCGACGTGGTCGCGAACCGAAAGCATCGAAAGGTGCGTATCGGCTTCGTGGACGTGTGGACTTTGACGGAATTAAAATTGGCTGCGTGTGCGCGACGAATTTGATGCGTATCCGTCGAAATTTACCGTATCGGCCTCTTTGTAAATTTTCTAATTACTTTGTGCACGTTCGTCAGATCGAGACAAAACTTGCGGCATTTTTCTGGTTCTATATGCCAAGTTTGGTCCGATTCTGAGACAGTTGAACGGATCGTCGTTTTGTGGGCCCCACGATCCGACTCAACGGGCAATTTTGTGCACGGCCCGTCGAAATCCAACTTTGGACATATGGTTGGGGTCGTACCGAAAAACTGGACCTGTTGACATATAGTTTAACAACTTTAAAGACTATAGACTTTGGCACACTTTTCGGTACAAAGCGAGTCCAACGACGGATATCATTTTGGCCCGAAATTACCGTTTTGTCCCTGTGTCCAGAATTGGACTTAAGGATAGGCGATCCAAGCTAATTTGACTATTCTAAAAATGTTGATAATGTCTATTTCAGCATCTGGAGACTGTTGTACGAGTTTGACTGTTGCGGCTTACTGAGTAGTGTAGTATTATCGGTTTCACCAGCAAAGGACCTCAGGCAAGTGCACTTTCTGATTACTTTTCGATTCATAGTAGTCTTTCCATTTCATGTTTATACATATGCTATCTTGCTTGTTGAGACATTGTTACACGGATTAGTGTCATGGATCTCTATATACATTAATTCTTGATTGTCGTGTTTGATGGAACTGGGGATTCCCAGGACCCTTTCTTTGGTGTGCGTATTGATCGATAGAAAGTTAAACAGATCTAATACGTGATCTAACCCTTCATAGACGGAAACTAGGGTTCACGAATTATACCTGCGGCAAAAAGGAGACAAGTAATTCCTGGCAATCTCAAGCGGACGACCCCAAGATCTTTTGCACGTATTCCTTCCTCGAGTTGGACGTCGTGTAGGCGACGATCTCCCAACCTTTTCTTCTCCTTGGCAGCCCTCTCTTTCTATCCTTACGTGAATCACAAATTTAGAGAAAATTTTAGATTTCTGATCCGTAATCTGGTTGCCAGAGAATAGAGGATATATATAGGCTACGGCAGGGACCATGAGGAGAAATTAGGGTTAGGCCTCCTAACGGATCTGGATATCCCGTGTTCAGCCCGAACACACAATCCAGGCCCATTAACAATAGCTCGGTCCACTAATGAGCTATTGTTGCACTACCTCCCTAATCCCAAATTATGTTTGTGGGCTCCTTTTATTATATGCTCGTTTGGCTTCCCATGTTAAGATATCGTATGTCCGTTGATCAAATTAAGTTACTGACAACTATATTGATTCGACATCTTTTATCCTTAAGTAGTACCGCTCAACTTTATTTGTCATGTCGAATATAATCCACCTGCAGGGTTTACATGACAATCCTTATGAGCTCCTTAAGAGGATAACATCAACCCGATGTATCGGGACATGAATTCCATTTATAATCAACAGCCCATCATACATACAATGTTATTACCCAATTCATAGAGGTTGTTGATCCATAATGAATCTCACTCTTTTATGAGTCAAAGTAATGCACACTGCATATACATATCCGTTATTATATCTGGATTAAGAGCACAAGCATCCATAATAACAGAGGTGTTTGTTCTCTTATGTAGTCAGTACAAAGAGAACAACCTCAAGTGGTCCTGTTCAATACACACAAAGTGTACTAGTGTAAACCTATAGTCAAGATAGTCTAATTCCATATTACACTACAACCTTTCCAATAGATTATCCAAGTCCATCTAGGTTGTGAACTATTTATATACTCCATAGGAAACTGATAATATGATCTTCTGTGTGACACCACACACTATATTATCTATAATATAGAATATCAGACATTTGCATTAACACTTGCAACAAATACAATATGCAAACATTTGCCTATATGATTCCCATTCAAAATTTAAAGAAATAAGGTTACTACAAAAGTGATGCTTTTAGTATATAATCCTAACAATCTTCCACTTATACTCAAAGCATTGCTTTTCAGTATACTGTTACAAATCTCCCACTTATTACTTAAAGCCATACTGCTACACATCTGACTTCCATTCCCTCAACATGACTATCAAAAGCCTTAGCTGGTAAGCTCTTTGTAAAGGGATCAGCTAGGTTGTCGGCTGATGCTATCTTGATCACAGCAACTTTTCCTTTCTTTACGAAATCTCGTATCAGGTGATACTTGTGCTCAATGTGTTTGCCTGTCTTATGGTCTCGTGGTTCCTTCGAGTTTGCAACTGCACCACTATTATCACAATAAAGTGTAATAGACTTAGGCAAACTATGTACCACATCCAAGTCCAACAGAAAGTTTATGAGCCAAACCGCTTCTTTGGCTGCCTCAGAGGCTGCCACATACTCGGCTTCCATGGTAGAATCAGCAATACATTTTTGCTTGATACTTCTCCACACAATGGCTCCACCTCCCAAAGTGAACACATAACCTGAGGTAGATTTCCTGGAATCCCTATCTGACTGAAAATTTGAGTCTGTATACCCCAAGGGAACTAAACTATCTGCCTGGTAAACTAACATATACTCTTTAGTCCTTTTTAGGTACTTCAAAATATGCTTTACGGCAGTCCAATGCTCTTGTCCTGGGTTAGACTGATATCTGCTGACCAAGCCTACGGCAAAGTAGATGTCTGGTCTCGTACATAGCATTGCATACATTAAGCTTCCTACTGCTGAAGCATAAGGAACTGCCTTCATGTTCTCTATCTCTTTAGGTGTCCTTGGACACTGCTCCTTTGATAGAGCAATTCCATGTCTAAAAGGTAAGAAACCTTTCTTTGAATTTTGTATACTAAAATGAGTTAGTACAGTATCGATATAGGAAGCTTGGGATAAGCCCAACATCCTTTTCTTGCGATCTCGTAGAACTTTGATCCCAAGGATGTGTCCTACTTCTCCCAAGTCCTTCATATCAAACTGTTTGGATAACCATACCCTTACATCAGATATTACCTTCACATTGTTTTCAATGAGCAAGATGTCATCCACATAAAGTACTAGGAACACCACCATATTTCCGTCACACTTTCTGTATACACATGATTCATCCTGACATTGATCAAATCCATAGGATTTTATCACCTGATCAAAACATATGTTCCAATATCTTGAAGCTTGCTTAAGTCCATAAATGGACTTCTTGAGCTTACAAACAAGATGCTCCTAGGCCCTTTTCAATGAACCCGTCTGGTTGCTTCATATAGATGTCTTCCTCAAGACTTCCATTAAGGAAACACTACAAAAAAAGTTGGCTTTTGGGACAACACTTTTAGGAACGCTAGTTTTAAACGTCCTAAAAAAATATTATTTGGGACTGCTATATTTTTTTGTAACAAAAAATAAATTTATTGGTGACAGATTGGAAGATGGACCTCTTATTTGGGACTATTAATATTTTTCGTTCCAAATAAATTTTGAGACCGTCTCAAATAATATCAGCGGGAATGACAATTATTTGGCGGCCTAAACCAAATTTTTTGGAAATCTTTTTTCCCTTACTCCTAACCATTGGATCTCCAGAATGAATCTACACCGTTCATCCATATATATTTTCACTACAACAAAATATGCTAATAATGACATTTTCTTTACGACACTTTTTAAATAAGTGTCATTATTTTGTTTTAGTGATGACACTCTACTAAAACGTGTCGTTATAATTAAATATTTATTATCATCTATGACACCTTTTTAAAAGTGTCGTAAATATAAATTCAACAAGACTTTTAAGACCATATAAAATGTCATATATTATTATATACTAAACACAACATTTTTAAAGTGTTGTCCCAAATTTTATTTCCCAAACTTTTTTTATTTTACCGCTCTTTCTTATAATTTGGGTGCTACAGTCTGATAAATCCCTTCTCATGTCCTACTTTTCCCATTTTTCTACTCTTTCTTCCTCTTTTTTCTCTCATATTTCCTCAAATCTGGGTGCTTCGGAGAAGCCTCGACTCGGGCGCGGACCACCTCGCCGAACCGGGCCACCGACCGCTTCTGGCAAATAGAGCCTCTGTCGACCTGCACGGACGTCGCGCCAACGCCAAGCGTCGCCAGTTGGCCCCTAGTGCCTCCATCAGTTTTTGCAGTCGCATCCGCCCCTTCAGGAACATTCGGGCTGGCCAGAGCCGCTTCGCCTTTGCACCGATGTAAGCCTCCTCACCGCCGGAGCTCTCTCCCCCTCCTCTTTTTTTATTCTTCCTCCTCCTCCCCTTCTGAAAAAAACCCTAATTGGAAGTGGCGACTGAGAGCTGCGGAGGAAGAAGATGACGACGATGGGAGGCTCTCGCTCGCAGGTGAACAAGGCCTACAAGAGCCGTATCGCATCGAAAGCAGCAAGGAACCCCCACAGGAACTCCTCTCTTAATGGTGCGTGCTTCCAAATTTCATCACTTCCTTTTTCTCTTTCTTTATCTTTTTAAAGTGATTTAGTTGCTTAGTGCTGATTGATTAGTTTGGTAACGGCCATGTTTCTTTGTGTGGTACAGAAAAGGGGGATGCGTCACAAAGCCCGTAAACTCTGCCAAGGGCACCCGTGATGCCCGTGTCAACTGTAAAGAGATGGTAATTGCTCTCCTCCATTGTAGACCGAGCTCGTTAGATCTTTATGTTTAATTCGACCACCTATTGCCAATGCTCTGAAAAATGTCATGTCCTGTCGAACCGTGTCGTGCCGCATCCGTGTCCGTGTCCAAACAAACTAATGATGCTGAAGTGTCTCCTACACCTAATAAAATAATTAAGTAGAAACTTGGGGAAGTTCAAATTTTTTATATAGCGGATCGGTATCGGCCAATATTACAAGTTTTCTTTCAATTCCAATATTTTACTGGATGACGTATCTAAGTATATTCGAAGGCTATATGTGTGTGTCAGTCAACTTCGACTAAGCAATTGTGCAATAGAGAGTTACTATCTCTGTCCAGTACAAATTTGTCTTCCTAATCATATTCTATAGTTAAGTTCATCATCATGCACCTAATGTACTATTTCCTGATGTAGAAGTAAAAGATTGGCCAGTCTATACAATTGCTATGTAATTTCTTGCAAAAAAGGATGATACTTATATAGTACATTGGTATGCTACAGAGAGATATGGAAACTGAGCAAATCTGCGTTCCAAGAGAAGAAGGGACGTGCACACAAGGCTGATGAGCAAATACAAGCAATGACTACATTATTGTTTTGTCTCTTTTTTTGACTTGGGTGACATATTTCATTTTAGTATCAATGACATGATTCTTCTTAATAGGTTGATATAACTCCCGAAGTTATATCGAAATCTGTGTGCCGCACTATTATTAGTCAACTTGTAACTCTCTACAAGGAAAGCCATTTAGGAATGCATATTCCTGCCTATGATGGTAGGAAGAGCCTATATACTGCTGGGAAGCTGCCATTCACTTCTAAAACATTTAAGATCAAGTTGACAGGAGAGCGGTAAGAGCATTACATCATTCCTCTTCCTTTAATTGCATGATCAGCTTAATATGCTGATGTTTGTCTTATAATCATGTAATTTTGTAGTGGTCTGAAATAGTACGACGTGGTTCTTAAACTTGCTGGATGAGCTGATTTGCATCTTCTGAAACAGTTCTTACAAGGGAGGCAACATGATACTCCTCAAGACACCATTCAAGTTCTTGATGTCGTATTGAGGGAAACTCCCTCTACAAAGTAATGACCTTGTTTGTCTATAAATATGTTCAACTTTTACTTTTACACATTCATCATGTTATAACTTGCCCATCTTTTACTATTCCAGTTATGTCAACGTGTCGCGATCATTCTTCTCGCCAGTTTTTGGAAGCAGGGTAAGTATCGGTAGTGGGATTGAGTGTTGGAGGGGATATTATCAGAGTATACGTCCTACTCAGATGGGTCTCTCGCTGAATATAGGTATCATGTTTGTCTAATATCTGTACACTTTTGTTTGATTTTCCAATTTTTTATTTCCTATCTATTTGTATTTTTTTCCCACCAGGTTGCTGATTTTTTATTCTTAATGTGCAGATATTTCTGCAACATCATTTTGTGAGCCTTTACAAGTTATGGACTTTGCAAGACAATACCTTAACATTCGTGACCTAAATAGGGCCTTAACCGACAGAGATCAGTGTATGTATATTTAAAAGTGGTTTCTTACTTATCTCACTTTCAATGCCATGCATATTGTTGGTTCCCTTGGTTACTATTTTTTTAGTTTTATTTGTTATTTCGAACTTCTAATGTGACAGTTAAAATTCATTCATTTTCACATGAATGAATCATATATCAAAGTTCTCTTAGATATATTAATTCTTTTATTGGAAAATTGGCAGCTAAAGAAAGCTTTAAGAGCATTAAAAGTAGAGGTTACTCACATGGGCGACTATCGCCGCCGCTATAAGATTACAGGAGTAACCTCTGCCCCTCTCAGGGAGTTAACGTAAGACTTCTCAAATCTGCTATGTAATTCTACTTGGCGGTCACTAAAATTATGGTAGAAGCTGTATACCGATCAATGCTTCATTTTATAGGTTTCCTATCGATGAGAGCGGAGACAAAATGCATGTAACAAGATACTTCGAGGAGAAGTACCAGTTTCGATGTAGGCATGTTTCATGGCCATGCCTACAAGCTGGTAGTGATAGCAGGCCCATTTACCTTCCGATGGAGGTTTGCTCTACAATTCCAGTTTTGAGATTGAATGCAATCTTCATGTTTTGTCTAAAGCTTCCTTTACATAGTTTAACCTATGTGGCATATTTGTAACCTTTAATATTTTGTATAAATCTTGTACTTTAGGTGTGTAAAATTGTCGAGGAGTACTGATAGCAGAGCACTTATTTCTGCCCAATCCCAACTAAGGAGAGAGATAATAAACGGCCTCTTCACTACTACCCAGGATCCTCAGAAGGGTACTGTGAATGGAGGAATGATTAGGTAAGTTGTAACACTCCGCATACTTAACTGAAGGACATTTCTTGTGTTAATAAGGAACATTTGTCTTAAGTTTAGTTTTTCTTTTTTCCTCAGAGAACTATTAATTGCCTTCCGAAGATCAACGAATCAAAAACCCAGTAGAATCATATTCTACAGGTTTGTGTATGTTTCTTAACAAAATAATATAATCTGTAAGTACTTTTGGTTTACTTGTTTATATATATATATATATATATATATATATATATATATATATATATATATATATATATATATGTGTGTGTGTGTGTGTGTGTGTGTGTGTGTGTGTGTAAGTGAAGGTCAATTTAATGATGTCCTGTTATATGAGATTGATGCAATTAGAAAGGTAAGTTGTCTATATGTTTTGGTTGTGATCAGTACTTTTTCCATGGTAATTGAATGTTGTAAAAAATCAATGATTCATCTCTTCTTTGTTATGTATACCAGGCATGTGCTTCGTTAGAGGAAGGTTATCTTCCTCCCATAACATTTGTGGTTGTGCAAAAGAGACATCACACGAGACTTTTCCCTAATGTTCATAATCAACAAACTGACAGGAGTGGAAACATATTACCAGGTTTGTATTCTTTCATAGTGTGTTGTATTTTCATGGACATAGCAATAGATGATAACAGATTTTGTACCGTTCTCAGGAACGGTGGTGGACAGGAAAATTTGCCACCCAACTGAGTTTGATTTCTACTTGTGTAGCCATGCCGGCATTCAGGTAAAATGTGGTGGTTTGTTGTTATGATCAAATTTTACTTCTCTACCAGTTTAGTTGTCAATTTACCCAAAATGAATCTTGCAGGGAACCGGTCGGCCCACACATTACCATGTCCTATGGGATGAAAACAATTTCAGTGCGGATGGACTTCAGACTCTAACAAACAATTTGTGTTATACGTAAGTTGAAAATTTGAAAATTCAGAAACCTTATGAATTATGAATTCCATATAATTCTTCTATTTGGCTTATTATGACTCTTTGCCAACTGCAGATATGCTCGTTGCACTCGTTCCGTTTCTATTGGTAGGTTTTCTTGAATGTTGTTTCCTACATTTGCATCGTCTTAAATTTTTTTATAGGTGTGTTAAATGTTATCTTTACGATGTTTGTACAGTTCCACCTGCTTATTATGCCCATCTTGCTGCCTTCCGAGCAAGGGACTAAGTTGAGGGTGACTCGGAGGCTGGATCTGCATCTGGACTTGGTAGCAACGTGCATGTAACTAAAAAAATTATATAGTACATTGTGGAACTTCAGATTAGAGTATGAACTACATATTTTGTTCCTTCTATTTTCCTCTTTGTAACTGAAACTTATCGGCTTCTTAGAATCTAATGTGGTTTATTTAACTTGAATTGCAGTCACCCATTTATGGCAGACCAGGTTGTCTTGACAGGATGGAAGATAAAATTGCTAACATAGCTAAAAGCATTGTGAATGAACAAAGCCCAATGCAGTAAGTACTCTCGTCCTTGCATAAATCTTGTGCTAACTGTTTGTGGAACTGCCTATGTCTATGGTTGGCTCTAAAAAACTGTTGCCAAGATTGCTTTTGTTTTCTTTTCATTGACTTAAGGGATGAATCAAGAAATTGATGGTGGTTTTCTTATGCAGGTTATATGTCATCTGTGGCAAGCTTAAAAACTGATTGAGCATAATGTGTCACCAGACTTTACTTTCAATGTATGCTTCCCCTCTTCTAATCTATTTTATGCGATACTTGTATTAGGAATGTTCAAAAGTGTATTTTTTCTTGAAAAGATTTTGATATCCGAACTGAAGATGCTCTTGGATGGTCAGTTCCATAAAGAGATTGATGCCTTATACCAGGAATACAAAATTGTGAGTAAAAAAAATTGTACATTGCTTGCTATGCTCTACTTTTCACTCTTTATTATTATATTATATCATTCTTTAATGAAGACATGCTGACATGTAGTCTACTCTTGATGCACAGCTAGGCAATGATTGTTTCTTGAATCCTGAGAAATCTTTACCATCTTCACTTGATAGACAAGAGAACTCCAGTGACAAGTTTAATGATCTACAGAAAAATGTTCGCTACTTTATGAGAATTGAAGGTAAAATTTTAAAATCTATTGTTGCATAATATTTGATAGGCTCGTGATCATAAAATAATTAAGATAATTAACGATGGAAGGATTGGCAATAACTTGCATTCCCGTTTTACCTTTTCTATTTATTGCATCATGGCCCCAAATACTTTTGCCATGAATAATCTTTCTGAAACTCAAATTTGTGTCTTGTAAGCGAACTCGTGGACATGCTTATCTATATGTCATACAGGACCATTTATATAGCACATTTTTCTTTGAATAATCTACATAGTAGTTTTTTACCTATGAATTAGGTAATATGGGTTTCTCCTAGCCATTTATATAGGCTACTGTTAACACAGTTAGCTAAGAAAGAGAATCACTCCGCAGGGTTTCCTTTGTTATTGTATCACTACACAGGGTTTCCTTTGTTATCTCAAGTTTGTCATCCAAGCAAGATAATACCATAGCTGATGAATTGGTGGTTGATCTGTTGAAGTATTTGAACAATATCCTCTTTGGTACTGGTGATCATTCTTGTTGTTCCAATTTTTATTACTTTTGGGTAAATGCAGGTATGTAGGCAACATCCATCTCCAAGTCACATTTGCTCTTCTTCTTGAGGTCTCCTAAAGTTGTGGTGCTATTGAAGGGTATATGCTCATTAAGAAAGATAAGGTTAGTCTCTCGTCTACACTTTCTTTTTGAGTGTATAGTTTCCTATAATTGTGTTGTCTCTCTTGGGTATACTTGTCTAGAATAACATCTGGTCATATAGCTATTTGATATTTGCAATCTAATTTTGACATGTCCACATCAATATGTTATGCTAGATTCTCAATATACAATCTTGTATTATTTTTTTTTCCAGTATGTAATCATCTTATGGGAGGCATATGTACCTTATTTTATTAGTCCAGTGCCTGAATCTTGGTGCTCAAATGCTTGAACTGATGTAATATCGGCTTTGCAGTTTTGAGTGTTGCCATGAGTCAGTGTTCATCATGAAACTATATTGGAAATTTGAGTTTTTTTTTCTTCTGTTGATTTTTTTTCTTCTGTTATAACATCACTTTGAATTATAAATTTGAATGAGCGAAAATTATAACGTCACTTTGAACTATGACTAGTTTTCTTACTTCTTTTTGCAGGTCCATCAAATGAGTTTAGCTGATTTTACAAAAGATGGGAGATGCCACTTAATGGAAAATCATTTTGGGTTCTTTTTGGTAGATAATGCTTAATGATGTGAAAAGTTCTAGACTTTGTTTTGTAAATGATGGAGATGAACACTTAATGATTTCTCCAATTTTGTGTTCATTTTGTGAATCATGGGAGGACATCTAAATGATGTAAGATGCTTTGTGTTCATTTTGTAAACAATGTGATATAGCATGTAATGATGTTGTATGAAAACATTTTTTTGTTAATGCCTTCCATAGAATACAATATGCATTTGAGCTTAAATAATTATATATGGTTTTTGTTATATATGTATGAGAATTGGAACAACTGTTGTAATTTTTTATTTTCAGTGTATGTTTTGTATGCACAGCAGGAATCAATAATTCCATAAGAACCGGAACAACTGTTATAATTTTTTGAGTGTATGTTTTGTATGCACATCAAGGATTCAATAATTCCATAAGAACTAGAACTGCTATAATTTTTTGGGACGGATCTATTGTACTGTACTAAAAGTGAACTATATTCTTTTGGGACATTTGCCTAAATTATTAGGACGGACACTATCCTACAAATACCTATTTTATCAGTCCCTTAACAGTATTTAGGACGGCAAAATTCGTCCCTTAAGCTTTTGCCACGCCACCCTAATAGCACCGTTTGAATCCGTCCCAACTGTCGTCCCAAATAATATTTAGGACGGTAAAACCACTTTTTAGAACGATTTTTGTTGTCCTAAAAGGTGACTTTTTTTGTAGTGAAAGCTGTCTTGACATCCATTTGCCAAATCTCATAATCGAGATGAGCTGCAATAGATAAAAGAATCCGAATAGACTTAAGCATGGCTACAGGCGAAAAGGTTTCCTCATAATCGATATCCTCTCTTTGAGTAAAACCTTTTGCTACAAGCCGAGCTTTTGTAACGCCCCAGTCCCAAAATACGTAGGACCAAGCACGTGAACATGCCAGCTGCACATATACGAAGAATACTCCAATATATAGAATCCTCGCATATGCACATAAGCTGTAAATAAATAATCACAAGCCAGAATAACATATCTAATCTCATCACAGCTCAACACAGAAGATAATGAAGTCCAAATAAATAAATAAGAGTATCAAAAGATAGCCGGGTGAACATACTCACTCCAAACAGCTATGAAAAATAGTCTCACAAGATCGGAGTCCGACCTCCGCAAAATAGAAAGAAAGAGATGTAAAATAATGTCTACAACTGTCTCAGATAAGAAATAGACTAGGAATCATAAGGCACTGCCTCGTCATCAATGTAGGATAGCTCCAATGCCGCTCCATACTCCTGTGGAATCTCGTCTAAACCTGGAGAGATAACCAGGTCCTCAGGGGACATAGCAAGATACAAGAAAACACCATGCCATATAAACTGTGATAATATAATAAGAGAAAAGGTATGCATGCAATCGGGTTCCTGACCATTCTACTGTGAATATGCAGTTGAGATACAATCCTTCGACGCATGAACCCTGGCTGAAAATAGGATCGGCATAGTTCCCATAGAGGGTACCAGGGGCCTACGTCCATAACGCTCGGGAAACGTCAGAGGGCACCATGTGAAGGGCTACGTCCATAACGCTCTGGGAAACGTCAGAGGGCACCTGGAGCCTGCGTCTCCAGAGGAGCGCACAGGTAATCATGGAAGTGTAAAGAAGCCCATACGTCAGGTATTGTTCTCCCCACCCAATGCCTAGTATCATCATCTCCATGACTGATATGAACCTCTAGTAACCGCCAAGTCTTCTAACATGCAATACTATTGGCAGTTACTCCTATCCGTCGCACGCTCCATACGTATCAGTGGCCAGCCAACTACGCCGAAACGTGTCCTACATGTGACTCACATCACGTGATATAACAAGTGTCAAGGCCATATGAGATATACCAATACCTCAACATCAGTGGGTGGTCCATAAACTAAGTCAATGCAAGAGAATAAATAAAGCAAGAAAAACGACCGATATAGTCGCTTGTTCCCAAGTGTGACTTGGACGCACAGTTTAAATATCACGAAATAAAATGCTGAAAATAACAACTGAAAATAAGAATATAATAATCACAGAGTAGGGTGACAAGGTATCTTGCCTGGTGGTGCAAAGTGGCAAGTCCAAGAGTAGAAAGTGTCCGCACCAAAACTCACAAATCACAGATGACTCCAAACACTGAAACAAATATCAAAAATGATCTCGGTAAGTAGATATACCTAGGAAACGCCTGTCCAAAAGTCAAATTCTGGAATAGGGGCAAAATCGTAATTTTGGGTCAAAACGATGTCCGCCGTTGGACCCGCTTTGGCACCGAAACGCGTGCCAAAGTCTATGGTCTCTAAAGTCGTCAAACTACCTGTCTACGATTTCAGTTTGAGGAGAGGAACTCAACGGTATGTCCAGTTTTGGATTCCGAGGAGCCGTGTACAAAATCGCCCGTTTGAGTGGGTCGCGAGCCCGCCAAAAATGGGTTCCGATTCGACCTTCTCAGAATCGAACCAAACTTGGCCTGCAGGACCAGAATTTTGATCCAGACCTGTTGGCGCAAGTTTCGTCTCGATCCGACGACTGTACACGAAGTTATGGGCAAGTTTGCAAAACGTCGATACGGGGGTATCTTGACGGATACGCGTTGATTTCGTAGCGCACACGCGACAAAACTGAGTTACGTCAGTTCCCACACGTCTGCAACGTCCATACGCGCCTTTCGATGCGTATAGTGCACGACCACGTCGCCCGGTTTGTCGGGGCGTACGTCGTATCGGACAAAAATCTAAAAATTAATATAACTAAGCACAGGTTTTTCCTCAACTTCAATATCAATCTACTTTTTACACGCCAATCGAAACGACGATCCAGAAGATGTGTTGCGGTCTCGGTTATATTGTCTTTTACGGTTTTCAATTATTTCCTACAGTACTTTACTGTACAGCAAGAAAATTGGCCGACAAGTTGTCATTTTAAAATAATTTTTAGCATTACAGAAAACAGATTTTTGTTCAACTTCGTCTCGATTTTTCGAGCAAGTCGATCGGTTGTTTCGAAATCCATTTGGAGGATCTTGAAGAGGGTCAAGTCTACTTTCCAGAAAATCTTACAGATCGAAAATCGGTGCTACGAGTAAAAAGTTACATCGTAGAGAAGTAGGGTACCTTGAGTGTGAAAACTGCTCCGTGGGTGACGTGGGGCTGACTTCCGATGCTCCGTTCGTCGCGCACAAAGCTCCGTCGCTGGTGAAACGAAGTCGTGGATGAAGGGGGTATAATCAGCTTCAACTTTCGTTTTGGAAGATTAGGGTTTTGAGGCTTGTAGAAAAAGTTATATTTATAACAACTTTCCACAAAACCTAATACTAATAGGGTTTGGATTTGTGAACCCACGAATCTTGGGTTTCGTCGAGTGTGTTGCTGCTGCACGCAGCAGGGGCTTAGGGGGCGTGGGACCCGCCCACATGGGGGTGGGTTAGTTGGTTTTAATTTTTTTTTCCTTTTCTCCTCCTTTCTTTATTCCTTTCCTTATACTATGGTACTGTGGTCGGTCTGGGACCGACCACCCCAATCGTTTTTTTTACAACTATTATATATATATATATATATATATATATATATATATATATATATATGTATATATATATATATATATATATATATATATATATATATATATATATATATATATATATATATATAACTATAAGTAGAAATATATTAGGCTACTAAAAATTCCTAAAAATTTACAAATAATTTATAAAAATCCTAGAATTTATATTATTCCTAATTTAATAAGAATACTAACAATCATACAAATAATGCATTTATATTTACGTACATATACCAAATAAATTCTAATAAAAAAATAATTTTTAAGGCACTAAAATAATTTAAAAATGTTGGGGGTTTACATCCTACCCAACTTAAAGAAAATTTCGTCCTCAAAATTAAACTAGGGTCGGGGGATCAAATGCAATGCATGAAAGTATAGTTGCAAGACATACCTTCGCCTTCGAACAAATGCGGGTAGCGGTTTCGGATGTCGTCCTCGCGCTCCCAAGTAGACTCCCCTAGCGAGTAATGCTTCCATGCCACGCGAACCAATGGAATAGATTGATTCCGCAACACCTTCACTCGGCGATCGAGGATACCTACTGGTTGCTCTTCGTACGACAAACTCGGTCCAACTGTGATCTCGGAGTGATCAAGCACATGATTGTTGTCCGCCACGTACCTCCTCAGCTGAGATACATGGAATACGTCATGTACTCCCTCTAGTGACGGTGGCAATGCCAATCTGTAGGCAACCTCTCCAACACGTTCCAAGACATCGAAAGGGCCGATGTACCTTGGACTCAACTTGCCACGTCCTCCGAATCGAATCGTGCCTCTGGTGGGGGATATCTTCAAGAACACATGGTCACCCTCTTTAAATTCCAAGGGTCGACGACGATTATCTGCCCACTGCTTCTGACGATCCTGCGCTGCTCGCAGGTGGTCTTGAATCTTCTTCACTGTCTCCACTATGCTCAAGACCAACTCGGGACCCAATAGCTGTCGCTCTCCTATGTCGCTCCAACAAACAGGAGACCGACACTTCCTACCATACAATGCTTCAAACGGAGCCATTTGGATGCTTGCTTGATAGCTATTGTTGTAGGAAAACTCAACAAGATGAAGATGGTCCAACCACGAACTGCCAAAATCAAGCATACACGCTCTCAACATATCCTCTAGCGTCTAAATGGTACGCTCCGACTGGCCGTCTGTCTGCGGATGATACGATGTGCTAAACTTCAATTGGGTGCCCAAACTCTCTTGCATGCTCCTCCAAAAGTTCGAGGTGAATCTCGAGTCACGGTCCGACACAATACTAACAGGCACACCGTGTAATCTCACAATCTGCTCCATATACATCTCCGCCAATACCTCTGTCGACTGGCCCACTCTAAAAGACAAGAAATGGGCTGACTTCGTAAGTCTATCAACAATCACCCACACTGCGTCACGTCCTCTAGGGCTCCGAGGAAAACCCATGACGAAATCCATAGTAATGTGCTCCCACTTCCACTCGAGAATGGGTAGCGGCTGCAATAATCCGGCCGTCCTCTGGTGCTCCGCCTTCACTTGTTGACATACCAAGCACTTGGCAACGAAACGAGCTATCTCTCGCTTCATTCCATGCCACCAATAATACTGCCGTAAATCACGATACATCTTGGTCCCTCCGGGATGAATAGAGTAAGTCGAACTGTGAGCCTCTGCCATCAGCTCCTGTCGTAGCTCTCCATTGGGAACATAAATGCGATCACCACATCGTAATGTCCCATGGGTGGGATCTTCAATCCTGTCTGCTCTCCTGTTTCAGTCCTCTCCTTGAGCCGTCGAAATCTAGCGTCATTAGGCAATGCTGCCTTAATGCGCTCTACCAATGATGATTGCACTTGAAGGTTGGCTAATACGCCGTCTGCTCCCGGCAATACTACCTCAATACCAAGCTGCTCCAAGTCTCTAATCAATTTCTTCTGTGTAGTCAAAAAGTGTGCCATGGGCTTGCGGCTTAATGCGTCTGCCACGACATTAGCCTTGCCCGGATGATAATGTAGCTCAATCTCATAATCCTTCATCAACTCCAACCAACGTCGCTGTCGCATATTCAACTCTTTTTGTGTGAACACGTACTTGAGGCTCTTATGATCAATGTAGATATCAACCTTCTCGCCGTACAAGTAGTGTCTCCATAGCTTCAAAGTAAAGATAACCGCTGCGAGCTCTAGATCGTGGGTTGGATAATTCTTCTCATGCACTCTCAACTGTCGCGATGCATATGCTACTACACGACCATGATGCATCAATACACATCCTAATCCCTTTCCGGATGCGTCGCTGTAGATCACAAATCCTCCTGGGCCCGATGGTAGTGTCAAGATCGGTGCTGTGGTCAATCGCTTCTTCAGCTCGTCAAAAGCGGCTTGACACTCGTCTGTCCATACAAACTCCTGATCCTTGCAAGTCAATCGAGTCATAGGCCCCGCTATTCGAGAGAAATCTTCTACGAACCGTCGGTAGTAACCCGCAAGTCCGAGGAAACTTCTCACTTCAGAAGCTGTTGTGGGAGCGGGCCATGATTTGACTGCTATGATCTTCTCTGGGTCTACTGATATACCATCGCCCGTAACAATATGACCAAGGAATGATACCTCCTTGAGAAAGAAATCACACTTGCTAAGCTTCGCAAAAAGTCGCTCATTCCTCAATGTTCCCAAAACTATTCGTAGATGCTGCTCATGCTCCTCTTGACTTTTGGAGTAAATCAAGATATCGTCTATAAAGACTACTACAAATTTGTCCAAGTATTGGTGAAAGATCTTGTTCATTAAATTCATGAAAACTGCGGGAGCATTGGTCAAACCGAACGGCATGACCAAGAACTCGTAGTGTCCATACCTCGATCGAAAGGCCATCTTGGCAATATCTTCCTTCCGAACCTTCAATTGGTGATAGCCTGATCGTAAGTCAATCTTGGAGAATACTTTTGCTCCACTCAGTTGATCGAATAAATTGTTTATACGCGGCAAGGGATACTTGTTCTTCACCGTCACCGTATTCAATGCTCTATAGTCAATGCACATGCGCACTGTCCCGTCTTTCTTAGGCACAAAAAGAACGGGTGCTCCCCATGGTGACGCATTGGCACGAATAAATCCCTTCTCTAATAAGTCATCAATCTGCGTCTTCATCTCTACCAACTCCTTTGGTGCCAGACGATATACTCGAGATGAAATAGGCTCGGCTCCGGGAATAAGCTCAATAGAAAACTCAATATCTCGGTCAGGTGGTAGTCCTGGCAACTCCTCGGGGAATACATCCTCGAACTCTGTGATAATAGGGTGCTGAGGGGTGTCATGCATCATCATATGAGTCCCCGATGTGGGTGCAACACAACTATCTCCGTCTTCTTTGGTGAACTCAAACTCTGCCGCATTCGGTGATCTAAAGTTGATACTGCTCCTATGGCAGTCTATGAGAGTGAAATGCTGGCTCAACCAGTCCATTCCAAGAACCACATCAAATGTCGGCATAGGGAATACAAGAAGTCGTGCCATCATCTCTCTGCCATTTATCACTATAGGACAAAGTCTACAAACACCACTAACAGGTACAACTCCTCCTCCAGTGAGGATTTTAACATTCTTAGCTAAGGGTGTGATGGGAATGCTGTGTCTAGTGGCAAAACTAGTGGCTATGAATGAGTGAGTGGCTCCAGTATCAAATAATGTAATAGCAGGAAAAGATGCAACTAGAACCATACCTGCTATAACTTCCGCCTCTGTCTCTATATCCTCAACAGCAAGTGAGAATGCCTGCCCATAGTTCTGTCCCGGGCCCTGAGCTCTGGCTTTGTTGTACTGTGTGCCTTGGGGATGCAATGGTGGACGAGGTGCTCCTGCTATAGGCCATGGTGCTGGGAGAGCTGGGGCTGTGGGCCTCTAATTTTACCGAGCTTGTACTATTGCATGTTGCTCCGGACAATCCTTAAGCATGTGCTGATTAGATCCACATCTCAAGCATAATCCAAGGCGAGTCCTGCAGTCGTTCTGGATATGTCCTTGTTTACCGCAGTAATGGCAAACAGGCTTCTGATAAGGTGAGGGCCTCTGCTGGAACTGTCATGTAGTCCTCCTGATAGGTCCACTCTGAGTAGCTCGGGCTGGTGTAGCTGCTGGGGTATGACGCCTCGATGTCTGCTGCTGTTCCTTGCGAAGAATCTCCTAAGCACGAGCTTCTTCCAAGACAGCTGAATGGGAGACTCGAGACTAAGTAGTCGTATAAGACTTGAGCTCTGGTGCAAGTCCCTGGTGAAATCTCCTTGCCTTCTCTAACTCGGTCGGAATCAATCCCGCACCAAATCGACTCAAGCGGTTGAACTCTGAGTCATACTCATCAACTATCATATTCCCTTGCTTCAGATGAAGGAACTGGTCATAGAGACCATCTCGAACATGTATAGGGAAGAATCTCTCATAAAATGCATCATAGAACTGCTTCCAAGTGATCCCAGTGCTTAATCGTCTCTCTTTCGCCTTCCACCAGTGGTGAGCATTGTCTTCTAACAGTAAGTCCACTGCTGTCATCCAATCTTGAGCTGGCAACTGGGATGCCTTCAATAGCTTCTCGGTACTAATAAGCCACTGTCACACCTATAATGGCTTCTCCGTCCCTCTAAAGGCCTTGGGGTTCATATCTGTAAAATTCTTGATAGAGCCTTCATAGGGATACAGAGCCGGTGCTGGTGCTGGTGCTGGTGGTGGAGGTCTAGCCATAGCTGCCACCATCGTCTGTCTCATCAGCTCAGTCTACTGCCACTGAGCCCGCATCATGGCATACATAAACTGACTAGTAGGGCTCCGATCCGTCGGGGGTGGAGGCATCTGAGGTCCCGACTGTAGGGGAAACTGCTGAGGAAATAGTGGTGGTGGAGGTAGTGGTACATTCCCTCCCGGTGGCATGGTAGTAGTCTGTCCAGCCTGGCTGCCTGGGGGTGGTGCTACCTCTGGGTACTCCGTCGTCGGCGTCGTAGTAGGCTGTGACAGTCCTGGCTGGTAAGGTGTCGCTGGAGTCATGGGAGGATTCTGTCCCTCCGAAGTAATATCCTTACCAGATGTGAGGGCCAAGGCAGAAGTGCGTCCGCTTCTTAGATTCATACTGTTGGCACGAGAAGGATAGATTGATGTTAGGGAAGATTAGATATGAAGTAAATCGAATAATCAAGGAAGTTTTGAAAAGATTGGAAGCCAAGGAATAGTAATAGTTCTGGATGAGATATTCATATTCTTATATGCAGGCTTGTTGGGCACAGTCATGTAACCCAACAATATTAGATGGACCTGCATGGGCCGCCATAGAAACATATAACGCCCCAGTCGCAAAATACGTAGGACCAAGCACGTGAACATGCCAGCTGCACATATACGAAGAATACTCCAATATATAGAATCCTCGCATATGCACATAAGCTGTAAATAAATAATCACAGGCTAGAATAACATATCTAATCTCATCACAGCTCAACACATAAGATAATGAAGTCCAAATAAATAAATAAGAGTATCAAAAGATAGCCGGGTGAACATACTCACTCCAAACATCTATAAAAAATAGTCTCACAAGATCGGAGTCCAACCTCCACAAAATAGAAAGAAAAGAGATGTAAAATAATGTCTACAACTGTCTCAGATAAGAAATAGACTAGGAATCATAAGGCACTGCCTCGTCATCAATGTAGGATAGCTCCAATGCCGCTCCGTACTCCTGTGGAAACTCGTGTAAACCTGGAGAGATAACCAGGTCCTCAGGGGACATAGCAAGATACATGAAAACACCATGCCAGATAAACTGTGATAATATAATAAGAGAAAAGGTATGCATGCAATCGGGTTCCTGACCATTCTACTGTAAATATGCAGTTGAGATACAATCCTTCGACGCATGAACCCTGACTGAAAATAGGATTGGCATAGTTCCCATAGAGGGTACCAGGGGCCTACGTCCATAACGCTCGGGAAACGTCAGAGGGCACCATGTGAAGGGCTGCGTCCATAACGCTCTGGGAAACGTCAGAGGGCACCTGGAGCCTGCGTCTCCAGAGGAGCGCACAGGTAATCATGGAAGTGTAAAGAAGCCCATACGTCAGGTATTGTTCTCCCCACCCAATGCCTAGTATCATCATCTTCATGACTGATATGAACCTCTAGTAACCGCCAAGTCTTCTAACATACAATACTATTGGCAGTTACTCCTATCCGTCGCACGCTCCATTCGTATCGGTGGCCAGCCAACTACGCGAAAACGTGTCCTACATGTGACTCACATCACGTGATATAACAAGTGTCAAGGCCATATGAGATATACCAATACCTCAACATCAGTGGGTGGTCCATAAACTAAGTCAATGCAAGAGAATAAATAAAGCAAGAAAAACGACCGATATAGTCGCTTGCACCCAAGTGTGACTTGGACGCACAGTTTAAATATCACGAAATAAAATGCTAAAAATAACAACTGAAAATAAGAATATAATAATCACAGAGTAGGGTGGCAAGGTATCTTGCCTGGTAGTGCAAAGTGGCAAGTCCAAGAGTAGCAAGTGTCCGCACCAAAACTCACAAATCACAGATGACTCCAAACGCTGAAACAAATATCAAAAATGATCTCGGTGAAGAAGATATACCTAGGAAACGCCTGTCCAAAAGTCAAATTCTGGAACAGGGGCAAAATCGTAATTTTGGGTCAAAACGATGTCCGCCGTTGGACCCGCTTTTGCACCGAAATGCGTGCCAAAGTCTACAGTCTCTAAATTTGTCAAACTACCTGTTTATGGTTTCAGTTTGAGGAGAGTAACTCAACGGTATGTCCAGTTTTGGATTCCGAGGAGCCGTGTACAAAATCGCCCGTTTGAGTGGGTCGCAGGCCCGCCAAAAATGGGTTCCGATTTGACCTTCTCAGAATCGAACCAAATTTGGTATGCAGGACCAGAATTTCGATCCAGACCTGTTGGCGTAAGTTTTGTCCTATCCGACGACTGTACACGAAGTTATGGGCAAGTTTGCAAAACGTCGATACGGGGGTATCTTGACGGATACGCGTTGATTTCGTCGCACACACGCGACGAAACTGAGTTCCGTCAGTTCCCACATGTCTGCAACGTCCATGCACGCCTTTCGATGCGTATAGCGCACGACCACGTCGCCCGGTTTGTCGGGGCGTACGTCGTATCGGACAAAATTCTAAAAATTAATATAACTAAGCACAGGTTTTTCCTCAACTTCAATATCAATCTACTTTTTACACGCAAATCGAAACGACGATCCAGAAGATGTGTTGCGATCTCAGTTATATTGTCTTTTACGGTTTTCAATTATTTCCTACAGTACTTTACTGTACAGCAAGAAAATTGGCCAACAAGTTGTCATTTTAAAACAGTTTTTAGCATTACAGAAAACAGATTTTTGTTCAACTTCGTCTCGATTTTTCGAGCAAGTCGATGGGTTGTTTCGAAATCCATCCGGAGGACCTTGAATAGGGTCAAGTCTACTTTCCAGAAAATCTATGGATCGAAAATCGGTGCTACGAGTAAAAAGTTACATCGTAGAGAAGTAGGGTACCTTGAGTGGGAAAACTGCTCCGTGGGTGACGCGGGGCTGACTTCCGATGCTCCGTTCGTCGCACACAAAGCTCCGTCGCTGGTGAAACGAAGTCGTGGACGAAGGGGGTATAATCAGCTTCAACTTTCGTTTTGGAAGATTAGGGTTTTGAGGCTTGTAGAAAAAGTTATATTTATAACAACTTTCCACAAAACCTAATACTAATAGGGTTTGGATTTGTGAACCCACGAATTTTGGGTTTCGTCGAGTGTGTTGCTGCTGCACGCAGCAGGGGCTTAGGGGGCGTGGGACCCGCCCACATGGGGGTGGGTTAGTTGGTTTTAATATTTTTTTCCTTTTCTCCTCCTTTCTTTATTCTTTTCCTTATACTATGGTACTGTGGTCGGTCTGGGACCGACCACCCCAATCGTTTTTTTTACAACTATTATATATATATATATAATATATATATATATATATATAAGTATAAATATATTAGGCTACTAAAAATTCCTAAAAATTTACAAATAATTTATAAAAATCCTAGAATTTATATTATTCCAAATTTAATAAGAATACTAACAATCATACAAATAATGCATTTATATTTACGTACATATACCAAATAAATTCTAATAAAAAAATAATTTTTAAGGCACTAAAATAATTTAAAAATATTGGGGGTTTACAGCTTTAAAGGTTTCAACCTTACTGTCTGATCCTCTTTTTCTCTTATAGACCCACTTGCATCCAATGGCTTTTACACCAACGGGTGGTTCTACAAGCTCCCAGACCTGATTAGAATCCATATATTCTATTTCAGATACCATTGCTTTTTGCCAAGACTCTGCATCTTTATCTTGGAGTGCTTCATTGTAGGTACAGGGATCATAATCTTGTTCCTCAGGGACGAAGTCTGACGACTCTCCCAAGAACATATATCTATCAGGTTGTATCACAACCCTCCCACTACGACGAGGCACTATCGGTTGTGGTGTAACATTTGTGACAGGTTGTGCAGTTATTTCTGGTTCATCCTCTTGTACTGTTGGTACTGAAGTACTTGGTGTCTCACGTCTCAGTTCTTCTAGAACAATTCTACTTGTGGGTTTATGGTTCATCACATAGTCTTCCTCTAAGAATCGGGCATTGGTGCTAACAATGACCTTCTGGTCCTTAGGACTATAAAATAAACCTCCTTTCGTTCCTCTTGGATAGCCTACAAACAAGCGTACTTCTGTACGAGATTCCAACTTATCTGCTTTCCCATTCAGCACATGTGCTGGACTACCCCAAATGCGAACTTGTTTCAGACTAGGCTTACGCCCAATCCACAGCTCTGTGGGAGTAAGAGGTACTGACTTAGAAGGAACCAAGTTCAAAATATAAGCTGCAGTCTCTAAGGCATATCCCCAAAACGAATCTGGCAAATCCGAATAACTCATCATTGATCTAACCATCTCCATAAGAGTTCTATTCCTTCTTTCGGCTACACCATTCTGTTGGGGTGTTCCAGGTGCAGTCAATTGGGATGCAATCCCAGCCTCTGATAAATAATCCCTAAACTCTCCAAAGAGTTACTCGCCACCACGATCTGATCGTAATGACTTGATACATTTTCCATAACGTTTCTCCGTTTTAGCCTTGTACTCTTTGAATTTCTCAAAGCACTCAGACTTACGGCACATCAAATAAATGTATTCATACCTTGAATAATCATCAATAAATGTGACAAAATATTCAAAGCCACCTCTAGCTTGGATAGTCATGGGTCCACACAAATCAGAATGAACCAATTCCAACACATCTTTGGCCCTATACCCCTTTGCCGTAAAAGGCCTTTTGGTCATTTTACCTTCCAAGCAGGATTCACAGACTGGTAGTGCCTCCACTTCCAATGAACTCAAAGGTCCATCTTCAACCAGTCTTTGAATCCTTCTTAGGTTAATATGCCCCAATCGCAAGTGCCAAAGATATGTTTGGTTCATACAAGAAGGTTCTTTTCTCTTATTTAAGTTAGATGATATATTATTCATTTCCATAAGTTGCATTGTGGGCGAAATATGATTAATGACATACAAATTATCAACCAATGCACCAGAACAGATAAAATGTTTATTCTTTCTAATAACAATATTGTCATTAAAATAAACTGAATATCCATCCTTAACTAACATAGAAACAGAAACTAAATTCCTTCTAAGTGAAGGTGCATAAAGACAATCTCTCAATGTCAAAGACTTATTTCTACCAAAAGATAAAGTAACATCTCCTAATGCAACGACCGATACTTTTGTAGCATCACCCATGAACAAGCATATCTCTCCATCACTGAGCCGTCTGGTTTCCTGGAACCCCTGCAATGTATTGCAGACATGATTAGTGGCTCTTGTATCTACACACCAGGTGCCGGTAGATAACACCGCTAAACATGTTTCAACTACTAGTAAATGAGATATACCTTCTTTGTTCCCTTGTTTGAGAAGTGGACAATCAGTCTTCCAATGTCCTGACCCTTTGCACTTGAAATATTTGCCTTTCTACTTTTTCACCGCGCCTTGAGGTCCCATGCCCTTCTTTGCTGAGTTTTCCTGTTTCTGAATGTAATTCTTCTTCTTACCGCCTTTTGGCTTAGAAGTAGAAGCCTTTTCAGAAGCAAAAACATGTCCACTCTGCCTAAAGAGAGATTCAGCATCCTGTAGCTCTTTTGCAACTTCTGCCAAACTATACAACCTTTTGTTCATGTTGTAATTAAGACAGAAATTATCAAAACTTTTAGGCAGAGTCCCAAGAATGATATTGACCTGGGATTCCCTATCGATTTCAGCTCCAAGGATCTCCATCTCATTCAGATGACCCATCATCTTGAGAACATGATCCCTTACTGGTGTACCCTCAGCCATTTTTGTATTCATCAAATATTTCATGGCAAACTGCCTAGCTGCTCTACTCTGATGTCCGAAGAGTTCCTTGAGGTTATACATCATGTCATAAGCTATGGCCATGGCCTGATGCTGATGTTGCAGTACATTTGACATAGATGCCAGAATGTAACATCGCGCCATCTCATCTGCCTTTTTTTACTTCTTATAAGCCTCTTTGACCTCTTCATCAGAGTTAACATCAGGCTTAGATGGGCATTCCTCAACAAGTACATATTTGTACTCCTCAGCAGTCAGAACAATGTCCAAATTACATTTCCAGTCAATATAATTAGGTCCAGTAAGTTTGTTTTCTTTAAGAATCACCATAAGTGGACTAAAAGAACCCAATTTTGAAATCCTGAGAATCACATAAATAAAATTATGTAGGGCAAAATTTTTTTTTGAATTAACTAAATATTGATTCCCTCAAAACAATAATAAGAAATTCACCAACACCTTGAACACCATGAATTTAGCATGCCACGATAGTGTGGACGTATACAAATTCAACTTTTTCAAGTAGATTTTTCTTATTAATTTTACTATCATGTCAATATAACTTTATGACAAATAAAATTAATATGCTGGTCTTGCTCTGGTCATACAAATAATAGCAGTGACTCCGATGGGGTGGATATTATTTGTATCTAAGTGTATACCATTACTTAATACTAAGTCCATTACCTTGTAATGAGTTCCTTCATATGGAGAAGTGAACACATACTAGGTAACTTTCTACAATTATCCCAAAGGAAGTTTGTACTGGTGATCCATAATTATACTCATCCGATATGAAGGAAAGTACTAAAGCCAACACGCAAGTATTATTACATCACCTAGAAACCAGTAATGGAGACCATAGGATTTATACTAAATAAAAATCCTCTCCCATTTAGTTATTTAACAATGAGAGTTTTTCTACTAGTTGATATTATGTCCATGTTGTCAATTATTAATGTAGGCTTGGTTTTTCAAAAAAAACCACACAATAATAAACATGCATAATCAGAAAAAGCAAAATGACAAAAATAAGAGAAAATATCCAACTATTATGGTCATCTTTGCTGTTCCGTCCTCAACTATCCGAATCCAAAATCTGGCGCTGCACAGATCTATTTGGGGTTCGACCTGCCCGGTCCGGTCGCGGGGTTCGGGGCAGGGCCCCGATTTTTTTTTAAGGTTTTGGCTGTCGATTCCTTCATCGAAAATCATCTGTCTGCCTCTAGACGGCTTAAAACCAGCATCTCGTCCGGCGTCAGAAACAGCCACCACCGCCATCACAATTGATCAAAAATAATTAAAATTACATCAATCCTATGCCTCCCGAAGGAGTTCACACATAATCTAGATTGAAAAATTAAAATAATAAGCACGATCAACCCCCGTGATTTTAATTACATCCACAGCAACAACAACATCCACGACATGTCTGTAGTTTAAACAACACAATCAAAAAACATGCATTGGACCATAATAGTTGGATCTAAGATTCCTGCAAAACCGAGTTAGAACAGATCTACATCTACCGACTATTACACATCACATGTTTTATTGGACAACATGGACGTATCAATCAATACGTAGATCCAAAGTGGCTCTGATACCAATTGATGGAACTGGAGATTCCCAGGACCCTTCCTTTGGTGTGCGTATTGATCGATAGAAAGCTAAACAGATCTAATACGTGTTCTAACCCTTCATAGGCAGAAAATAGGGTTCACGAATTATACCTGCGGCAGAAAAGAGACAAGTAATTCCTGGCAATCTCGAGCGGACGACCCCAAGATCTTCTGCACGTATTCCTTCCTCGAGTTGGACGTCGTGTGGGCGACGATCTCCCAACCTTTTCTTCTCCTTGGCAGCCCTCTCTTTCTCTCCTTACGTGAATCACGAATTTAGAGAAAATTTCAGATTTCTGATCCGTAGTCTGGCGGCCAGAGAATAGAGGATATATATAGGCTACGGCAGGGACCATGAGGAGAAATTAGGGTTAGGCCTCCTAATGGATCTGGATATCCCGTGTTCAGCCCGAACACACAATTCAGGCCCATTAATAATAGCTCGGTCCACTAATGAGCTATTGTTGCACTACCTCCCAAATCCCAAATTATGTTTGTGGGCTCCTTTTATTATATGCTCGTTTGGCTCCCCATGTTAAGATATCGTATGTCCGTCGATCAAATTAAGTTACTGACAACTATATTGATTCGACATCTTTTATCCTTAAGTAGTACCGCTCAACTTTATTTGTCATGTCAGATATAATTCACCTGCAGGGTTTACATGACAATCCTTATGAGCTCCTTAAGAGGACATCATCAACCAGATGTATCGGGACATGGATTCCATTTATAATCAACAGTCCATCATACATACAATGTTATTACCCAATTCATAGAGGTTGTTGATCCATAATGAATCTCACTCTTTTATGAGTCAAAGTAATGCACACTGCATATACATGTCCATTATTATATCCGGATTAAGAGCACAAGCATCCATAATAACAGAGGTGTTTGTTCTCTTATGTAGTCAGTACAAGAGAACAACCTCAAGTGGTCATGTTCAATACACACAAAGTGTACTAGTGTAAACCTATAGTCAAGATAGACTAATACCATATTACACTACAACCTTTCCAATAAATTGTCCAAGTCCATCTAGGTTGTGAACTATTTATATACTCCATAGGAAACTGATAATATGATCTTCTGTGTGACACCACACACTATATTATCTACAATTTAGAATATCAGACATTTGCATTAACACTTGCAACAAATACAATATGCAAACATTTTCCCATATGATTCTCATTCAAAATTTAAGAAAATAAGGTTACTACAAAAGTGATGCTTTTAGTATATAACCCTAACAGTGTTTTCGTGTTTCGTGACTTGTTCGAGTCCATGAGTAGTAGTCGGGAGGAGAAATATCTTAGTAGACATGTGGACTACCCAGAACTATCCCCCGTGTCTTTTATGGAGAATAGCAGCAGCACACGACACGTACAGGGTGCCGGATTTACCCCCTAGCCGTTCACATGTCGAAACTGATATTTCAAATCACATAGATAGTTGTCTTTTATTTGTTTTCCTTATTTTCTTTACCACTCGCCATGACATCAGTTACTTTCCAGTTTTCATCTCACATGTGTTATTTTCATGTCTTGTGAATTCTATTGGGTTTTGCATTGTCGTCAGTTTGTGTCCTTGTTCCATTCATGACTGGAAACCAACATTTTTCAGGTTAGCTGTGGCTTCTTTTAGCATTGTGAGACACGGGTGTACTTACAGGCCAAAACTTAGACTTTAGATAGATGTTGTAGCCATTTCAAATATGTGTAAGATTTTTTGTATTTTCTTTCAAATATAAATGTTGTAAATAAATTTAGATATGTGAATGAGCAATAAAGTTATTTTGTGATTTTGAGCATCTTGGCCGAGACAGCGTTCTACCGCCGACTCTGCGGCGTAGGCTGGCTTGGACACATCTCGTATCTGAAAAAGCAGGTACGGGTCGTGACAAGTTTTTGTGGTGGCCCATGCAGGTCCGTTTTTGCAAAATATGCGAACTCGTGATGGTAATTAAGTTAGTCGTACTATTGTGAGCCTGCGACTGGAAAATGCTCATTCACAACTTAGAGTTAAATTGATTTAAGAGAATGACTAGGACTAGGAGTCCTTTGTCCAAATTGACCGTTGGGTAGTTAAGGTTGTCAGATAGGCCATGCAATTTAGATAAGGAATCATTAAATTTAGATAGCTTGCCAGATCTCTATAGATACACTATTACTTTTGATATGACGATATGATCCAATGTGGATATACTAATCAATTGGTAAGTTAGGCTTTCCTAGAGCTATGGCTCTAATCTTGTTAAACTATTCAATTTTTTTTGCTCTATTAGATATAAACCTTATATCATAAGTTAGAATTGTCTATTTAAAATCCTATTTTGCTATAAGAAATTAGTTTATAATTCCAGATTCTATTATTCATATACGAATCTCGAGGTAGATTTGATTCAAAGTTTTCCCTCAGCCAATTGAAATACATATGAAATAAAGATTAGGATGTTCTTACTTTTCTTATCTTCAGTTATTTCCTCCCCGGTCAATCTTTTACTTTAAGGATTGAGACTTATAGGTAGATGTTTACGCTTTCTATTATAGTCAACTAGTTTGAATCTCTAGCAGCTCCTCGAAGTTCTTAGGAATATAGTTGGAGTAATTTAACGACTGCGATGGCTAGACAGCATCGCACTGGCGAGGCAACACCCATAGAGTTGAAACTATTTCAAGAAGTCATAGGTTATAAAACAATGCTAAAACTATATCTTTGTTGACCTCTTTAGACCTTGTGTCAATAAAGGTAGAGTATCTGATGGCATATCACATCTGAATCACGGAACCAAGGGTTTACCACAGCCAGAGTATACGGGCGAGGCATAATTCTCGATAAAGTGACTTCAGACATGATTACAAGTTTATGATACTATAGAGGATAGAAAAATGCCCGATGTGTCCTATAAGATCCAAAGCCAATACTATTGAAAGTTCTGTAAGTTGAGTAGCATGTCTCCCAACCTAACATTCCGTGGTCCTTGTAATCTATCGACGAGGTAATTGACTAACTCTAATAGGTTTACCTAGAATATATAATTTAGAGATCCATAACCCATTAGTCGACCAAGGCCTTATGGATAAGAAGATAGTAGGACGACTGTATAAACAATAACACCAGGTAAGGTTTTGATTCTCATAAAACTCGAACTACTTGTGCCTCTTTTCAAAAATCTCGCATACTTGTATTTTGACTATCTTGACCAATGCTGCTATTACAGCCTAGTTTTGCAAGCTTACTCTTTTATCGAGCTTGATTCAAGAAATATGTTTATTAGGGACGCCTACTAACATATTGTCTAATCAGAATCGAAGTATTACGGTCTGATCAACCTTAGTGCACTCGGTTCGCTCTCTCTTTGATTAACCCGTGTGGATTGAGATATCGAGGTATCTAGGATCTTATTCGCGACTTCATTGACAATTCTCTTGAATTATACATTCGTCTTTGAATCACATAATTGTATTCAGTGACATCTTTCTTGAACTCTTTATTGTTTTTGTCTTTCACTGATTTGGAAAGACAAAAGCTCGTAATTGGTAGATAGATACAGAGTATCCCCCATGGCTATGATAGTTGTATACACAAGTATAGCTACCATCGACGAGCCATGTGACTAGAACCTTGCCTTTAGTTACTCATTCTCCTCTCGACACTTAAACTACTATTGGGACCTTCTAGCCATCTGAATTTGAGAATGATTAGGGTTTTACCCTTAGTCAAAATGCCAACCTAGGAGACTATCTATCCTCAAGAAACCAATTGTTGTGAGTCTCTAATTATTTGCTTAAAGCTTGCTTTAACTAGCAACCCTTAAGCCTTAATCCAACCTTCCCTCGACCAAAGCCCACAGTTTAGACATGAGGTGAATAGACAAAGGTAAGGACAATCGTTTACCATGACTATGGTAGACACCCATCCCGAGATTGGTTTCTAACAAATATTATCCTAGTTATGTAAATTTTATTATTAAGACCTAACTAGTATTGGAACACCACAGTCACTAGCTTAGCCAATACCATAGCTTAAATACCTTGTCATATTATGATTTACAAGTTATCAACAGCAATACATGATCACTACAGCCCCTACCACTAGAGCCCTTGTGACAATAGTCTGCCAAGCTTGACACAAATAGAAATTCACGACTCAGTTGTTAGAAATCTTTACATATGATGTGCCTTAGAGTTGGTTACCCCATCGATAACTCTTGTATACTACGGATGAGTAGATCATTTTATTTTATCGACCATGTGTTATTGTACACACTCATTTTCCATTTATTGAGGAACGATCCTTGACTTGACTTATATCCATCGTATCCCGTTACGCCGTGCCTTATTCTTTATTAACAAGAGTCGAGGTACAATATCCGGACTTTGAAATTCTTCTAACCTCATTATTCCTAAAATCATATCCTAGCTTCTAAGATGACTAGACTGTAAGCCTTCTAAAATTTTGGGATATACGAGGATTAGTGATTGAATAATTTCCATTAAAATGATAATTAGTGCCCCATGGACTCCCACTTTCCATTTAGATCATTTTGTGTCCCCGACCGTGTCATTAATATTCGGAGCACGGGACCAGCTGTTACCTTCCAACAAATTTTATATGCAAGATCTAGACGAGTCCACCTTCATCTAGGTATATCATGTCCCACTCAAACCCGTTCCCTTGTACTCTATTTTTGTGGTACAACTTTCAGGTCAAAAGGACTAGCTATAACCCTCATCATATGTCACGACCCGCACCCTAGAGTAAGGGCACGAGAAGTGGGTACATCCAGCCTACGCCGCAGTGTCGGCGGCAAAATACTATCCTAGGTTAATCATCTAACAATATATAAGGTACCTGTACAGTATATACACTCCGAATGGAGGTGACATAGCAAATACAGTCTCAATCACGTCTATGGTAGAATACGATAAAGGATAGATAGATATGAAATGAAATTAAATCCATAGAGGTACAACCAGATAGAAGTCTAAGTGTCTAACATAACACAAATCCAGATAACATCTCAAAATCCCAGATACAGTAATCCAGAGAATGTAAATGCAATAAAAGACATCCTAGACTAAATGAGTGTCATCCACTGCTAAGGGGTCCTGCTGCTGGTCCAGGTCACAACAGTCCTCTAGGGTAGTCCCGTAATATGTGGAACAGAACGCCTCAGCCTCATCCTCTGTAATATTTTCAACAGGTCTAGTCAGGACAGGAGCGAGCACAATACATCTCAACAAGTTATAACAGGTTAGAAAATATAATCATGCTAGAGAGTAAGATACTTGAAACTGAAAGAACAACATGATGTAAAAGAGAGACTATAAGTAAATAGCTACAATATATAAGAGAACTATTAGTGCTAGTGATTCAGAGTACAAGATGGTTATATAAACGGCACGATGTTGTACACGAGTAATCTACAGGGGTTGTACACGAGTAATCTACAAGATTGAATACATAACCACTTCTACTCCCCCGCCCCAATCAATACACAAGGATCCAGTTAAGTTATGTTATTGCACACGAAGTATAGTTGTACACGATGATCATGTGAGCACATGAGTATAGACGATTTCACACGATTTGTACACAAATAATACGAATACAAGGAGTACAAGATGCTCATGATAAAGTACACGAACATAAAATACCCGATGTATCTGCTAAGGGGATAACATCGCACGACAAGATCCATATAGTACTAATCCGTGTTACCAATGTGTCAGCATCAAGTAAAGTAATCTAAAGTAGGAAACATAATCCTAAACAAGATATGAAATGATCAGAGAATGTACTCGCATGGTATCCTGAATATCCGAAGAGAATATACTGTCCGAGGAGTGGTGTCTGTCTCCTATAGAACAACACAAGTCACTACA
Organism: Iris pallida; assembly: GCA_029216955.1. NCBI lineage: Eukaryota > Viridiplantae > Streptophyta > Magnoliopsida > Asparagales > Iridaceae > Iris > Iris pallida. The sequence goes on along the minus strand of JANAVB010022338.1, from coordinate 5,616 downwards.
TGTCTAAAATAGTAAAATAGACTGCTATAATGCATCTACATGATGTTTAGGGTCAATTTAGGCTAAAGTCAACTCTTGGTCAACTCTAGTTAACTACACTAGTCAAACTAGGTCAACTAGGTCAAGCCTAACCCAAACAAGTCTCACTAAGTCTAGCCACGTCTATCCTAGCATCCACACACAATACAAGGCCACACAAGCCAACAACACACATTCACTGGGAATTTATGCCATACACATAGGCTATGTACCATATATATATCCTATAGGCCATATGGTCTATATCACATATTCCCACACATTATATATATATATATATATATATATATATATATATATATATATATATATATATATATATATATATATATATATATATATATTTAATTTAATATAAATTATCATAAACATATATATGTTTATACCACATTACTATTTATCAAGCATATAGAATATATATATTTATATATACATATAGGCTATTAACATATATATACATATAGGGATAGACATGTGTGTGTATTTACAACTAACTTGTGTGTGTGTGCATATGTGATATAATATGACAGTAGAATGTAATAGGAAATCAGTGAGATGTGTGTGTATACAGGGAGACTGATACCAATGCAATGTGTCAAGGTGTCAATGTGTGTTCAGAAATGAATGTGAGTGTACATATGACAGAATTTATAAGGGAATGTGTGTGTATGTGTGTAACATAATGTGACAGCCAATGTGTGGGTGTGTACATGTAATAAGTGTCAATTAGTGTGTCAATAGGAACTGAAATCAGTTGACAGTTGGGTAGGGTGTGTAGTGTTCTCAGGTTTAGCTAGGGAGTGTGTGTCAAGTAGGAGACAATGATGTGTATAATAGTGCATTGACAGTTAACAGTATAATGTGAGTGCATGTGAGGGAGTACAGAGCTAACATGTGTGTGTACAGGAATAATATGAGTTCAAATCAGTAGGGTGTCTAAGTGTTGCAAGAATCCTAGGTAGGGAGTATGTTTACAGGATATTGAATAAATGCAACAATCAATGTGTCAAAATAGGTTCTCAGGTTTAAGTAAAATGACAGTTTACACATTATCAGCCCCAAAACCATTTCGAAGTCCAATATCCCTTGATAACATCCCAACCTAAAATGTTCACAAACCCTTCATGCATAACTGAACTAATCATGACAGTTAAATTATTACAAACAGTTAAAATACAATTAAAACTCAGAAATTAGAAATCAGTCAAGTTATGTATCAGGAAAAAAAAGGGAAAACCCAAATCGAACTCGAAAATACAATGTAAACTCAATCTAAGGGTTGGTAAACCATACCCCACATGTGCACGTGTCTCACATAGGGTCTGTGTCCAACCAAGTGGACACAACCGCGTCCACGATACCAAAACACACCACACGAGCACACACGCAGTGCACTGCCTCGTGCACGCGAGCACACGTGTCTAGGACACGACACAGTGCACCAAGTGTCACGTGTACAAGCCTAGGTGTTCGCCTAGGGTAGGGATACCTCACTGACACCCTGCCCGGTGTCCACAACACGTGTCGTGCCGTGTCTAGCCACGTATCAGTGGCAAAAATCGTGCGTGTACAGCCTGTTCCTGCAACCAGTACGGGGAGGATAACTCCTCGAATACACAACCACTCGTGCCCAATTTTTGGGAGACCAATGTCAGTCATTGCCTCGACATTCTCCCCAAAAATGGCATGTCCTCGTGTCCTGTATAGCGAGCACTACGGCCCGAATAGCAGGACAGTGCACACGGGTCCTGACACAGCGTGTTCGCGTCCTCGTGTGGACACAACACGACTGCAAATTCACAGGCCAAGGACACGAATCAATAAGCAAACTCTAGATCTAGGAATTCTTTCAAAAACATTTGCAAAAACAGAAAAAAAAAATTGGTTGTGGCATTTCCACAAACACCTAGACTAGGGATTTGATACGTGTCCGATACGGACACGAAACCTAATGCAAACGACACAAATCCTTCACTACAACTAGGGAGACCTAGATCTAGGCTACCATGCAATAAAATCAGAATTAAAATAGAATTTGAGGGGTTTACCTATAGGTTGTAAGGTTCAAGAAAAAGCCCCAAATCAAACGGTTCCCGTTGCTAGCCAAATCCTCCAAATTGCTCTAAAACTGAAATTACTCCTCAAAATCAGCAAGTAGAGGTTGATTAGAATCATATGCAAAAGATTTGGGTCAAAAAAGATTAAAAATGGATTTACTATAAATTTAAGAAAGATGGGATTTACCTTTCCTTCTAAAACCTTGGTAGAGCACAAAAGATGCAAGAACAATGAAAGGGGGAGTGGGAAACCCTAGTTGGCCGGCCACTAATGGGTTGGTTAGGTTTAGGGCTTCAAGTTATGGGCCTATGGGCTTAAGTCACAAGTCATGGAATTAAGTCACAAGTCATAAGTCATTTCACTTAATCTTAATCCTCCTATTTAAAACTAGTTTCTAATGACTAAATAGAGGTTAACTTAAGTTAGACTAGGGTCACCATAGCTAAGGTTAACTTCTAGGCTAGTCTACCAAGTCTCAATAAGTCAAAGTCAAAGATAGGAATCACCAATATATTATTTTAAATTAAATTCAAAAAAATCACCAAATGACCAAAATACCCTCAAGCTAGAAATGTGGTAGTGACACCATAATACGGTATACTTCTCGACCTCCACTAGAGCCTCAACCTTGACTCAATTCATTCGACCCAATATATGGTTGTGATCTAATTGAAGCCCACTACACACATGCTACTAGTGTGCCACCCAATTGAGGTCTCATGTGCTACTTAAACACAAAAGTCATAGAAGACGCATTTTGGGGTTAAGAAACTCACTTAACCCATCCGACTGATAAATAGCACAACCATTTGGGTGAAAACCTATTCTAGGTTACCCTAACCTAGTAGAAATAGTTTTATCATTGGGATCTTGTCTAGTCAATATAGATTGAAATCCAAGGTTTATCCAACCAACGATTGATGTCCAATCAGGGAACCCATTAAGACCCAGTAAAAGTCATCCGTGCATACCACCATATTTGGACTATAAAACCAAACTATTTAAAATATGTCCTTCTACCTATTATGTAGTCTCTACCTTTTAGAATGTGAAGTCATTCGTAACCCTTATTCCATCTACCTGGAAGTTGCAAAACGATCTTGTATTACATTTATATCCCTTGCTCGTGTGTTTAGATAACCACAGATAGATCACAATCTTGATTTCTCAAATTTCGTTCTATTATGGAACCTTGTTTAGATTAATTTCGAGAACGGAACTTCTGTATTGCACGAATTGCAAGCCCCTCTTGAAACTTCGTATTTGCTCTCGATTATTCTTCCTTATCTCCATGTCCTTCCTATTTTAGAGCGATGAATGGCCATGCTTATTAGAATTTATCAATATTTCTTAGCTACTTGTGTAAATTTGTTGCTTGTTAAATTTTGGGTTGCTTGATAGATAGGAGAGGATTATAGATGCCTTATGCAGTAGATATTTGTTGGTAGGATTGTTAGCAACTAGTTAGAAGATTATCAGATTTTAGTTTTGAGAAGTAGTGTGACCAAAGGTGGGTAGAAGTCCTAGAGGTTATGTAGTTACAAAATGGCTAGGAGGAGGATATAAACTATTTTGAGGAATTAGAATTTAAGGAGATTAAGGTTAAGGCAGACTTTTTTTTTGGAATTTTTAGGAATAGTTATGAATTAGAATTTCGAGGACAAAATTATTTTTAAGGTGGGTAGATTTGTAGCTCCCCTTCCCGAATTTTTTTAAAATATTTTGATTTATTTATTTGATTTAAATGGTGATTTTTAGAATTTTATAAATAATTAATTAGTTAATTATTACGGTAGGTGACTTTAGTCATGGTTAGGGATTGAAATACAAGATGACTAGAAATTGTGGCACGGATAGTGCAGTGGCGTACTTCGACTAGTGTTTTAGCTATGGTAAGGGAGACCTGTCTATAAGTGTGTCCTAATTAGGAAAACCAGGCCAAGTTATGACACGACCATTATAACTAGTTTAATTATTCATTATTAATATTGTTTGACGTTTAAGTGACCCGGTTGAACCAAGTTGGCCCAGACTGACCCCAAACCAAGCATAAACCCATGTGGACAGGTAATGCGTCCAAAGACGTCCATACAGATGTATATATTAACTACAATTATATTGGTATTTATATTTGGTCTAGAGAGTATATTTTAATATAATGTTTAAATATATTAAAGATAGTATTTCTATTTAAATGATATTTTACTTAGAAAATAGGATAATGATTTCTTCAGAATGAAATTTTAGTTTCGAGATTTTTATACTCTGAATACTTGTATGTATAAGTGGCACGTACATATTAGGCTTTGTATATATATATATATATATATATATATATATATCACATTATATATAAATTCATATGAATATATATATAATGTGATAGGTGCACGTATACCGTAAATACAATTTAGGTATATATATTCATATGAATTTATATATATATATATATATATATATATATATATATATATATATATATATATATATATTTTATATATATATATATATATACACACATATGTATATATGTATATATAAATATAGAGAGTGATAATAAATAAAAAGAAAAAAAAAAACCCCAACCTTCCCAAGCACAGCCCGGCCTAGCCAAGGGCCCAGCAACCTCACCAGGCCCGGGCCCGACCCTTCTCCCCCCACAGCCAACATAAAGCCGAACTCGCGTATACATATATACATATCGAGAGAGACCGAGAGAGAGAAAATCGAGAAAACCCTAACTCCTACGCCACCCTACCCACACACGCCCCTCCTCTGCGCGCGTGCAGCCGCAGGCTGGCCGGGGGTCGATCGTCAGCCAGCAGCAGGCCGAGAGCAGCCGCAAAGGGGATACACAGCAGCACAATGCCAGTTTTTAGGGCATCTTTATGGCAAAAATTCTCCCACATCGCTCGATCGATTCTCAAATCGATTTAATATAACCCTCTTTAGATCCTTGTAATTTAGTCTCGTACCAAGACTTCAAATTCTTGAGTAAATTATCGCACAAAACCTGGAAAAAAACTACTGTTTCGAAATATCGAAACAGGGCATAAGAATAGTGCATACCTAGTTTTGGAAGGCGACAAATTGCCAATCCTTTGACTGTCTCAAAAATGTGCTTAAAAAGGTTTATAGCCAACCTATAGGACTCCATAACCCATGCAAAAGTTGATTTCATCGACTACGCGCCGAGAAATCGGATCCCAAAGTTTATCAAAAACTATTTTCAAAACATTAAAAACCTCTGATACGACGTGCGTCCCGCCAATGTGGGCGACATGGTCACGAACCGAAAGAATAAAAAGGTTCGTATCGGCTTCATGGACGTGTGGGCTTTGAAGGAATTCAAATTGGTTGCGTGTGCGCGACGAATTTGATGCGTATCCGTCAAAATTTACCGTATCGACCTCTTTGCAAATTTTCTAATTACTTTGTGCACGTTCGTCAGATCGAGACAAAACTTGCACCAACATGCCGTATCATTTTTCTGGTCCAGTATGCCAAGTTTGTCCGATT
>JANAVB010022337.1:0-44423 GCA_029216955.1 Iris pallida | reverse complement strand
TGCCCTGCTATGAAAGGAAGAAAGTGTGCTACCTTTGTAAGCCGATCTACTATCACCCAAATAGCATCTTTACCACTTGGTGATCTCGGTAAACCGGTCACAAAGTCCATTATAATAAGCTCCCATTTCTATTTCGGGATGGGAAGCGGTTGCAATAATCCAGCTGGCCTCTGCTGTTCTGTCTTTACTTGCTGACATATCAAGCAACGAAAAACAAACCTAGCTATCTTCCTCTTCATCCCGTTCCACCAGAAGTGCTGCTTGATATCTTGGTACATCTTGGTCCCTCCAGGATGTATAGAATACTAGGAACTGTGAGCTTCTGTCATAACTTCCTGTCTAATATCTCCACTAGGCACGCATAAGCGCGATCCAAACCTAAGGGTACCATCTTCATGAATTTGCATCTCTTTCCTGAGCCCTGACTCACATTCTGCCCTAAGCTTCTGAATCCTTGGGTCCTGTGCCTGGGCTGCCTTGATCCTGCCTACCAAGTCGGATTGAACTTGTAGACTCGCCAGAATTCCTACATCACTAGGAAGTATAACTTCGATGCCCATCTCCTGAAGGTCTTCTAAGATGTGCTTCTGTGTTGTCAACATAAATGCGCCGCCTCTTTTGCTGAGAGCGTCTGCTACCACATTAGCCTTGCCTGGATGATACTGAAGCTCCACGTCGTAATCCTTGATCAGCTCTAACCATCTTCTCTGCCTCATGTTCAGCTCCTTCTGAGTAAAGATGTACTTCAGACTTTTGTGGTCTGTGTACATGTCTACTCGGTCACCATATAAGTAATGCCTCCATAGCTTCAAAGCAAATACTACTGCCGCCAACTCTAAATCATGAGTTAGATAATTTTTCTCGTGGTCTCGAAGTTGTCTAGATGCATACGCTATCACCTTCCCATGTTGCATAAGGACACATCCAAGTCCTTTACCTGACGCATCACAATATACTGTAAAACCTCCGGGTCCAACTGGCAATGTAAGGATAGGTGCTGATATCAACTTCTGCTTCAAATTCTCAAATGATGACTGGCATTCTGCCGACCAGACGAATGGCACATCCTTCCGTGTCAAGCGGGTCATGGGTGCTGAAAGTCTTGTAAAATCTGACACAAATCTTCTGTAATATCCTGCCAATCTCAAGAAACTCCATACATCAGCTACGGTCTTGGGTACTGGCCAACTCTTTACTGCTTCTACCTTCTTGGGATCTACTGCTACTCCAGCGCCTGATATGATGTGACCCAAAAATGAAATATGATCCGACCAAAACTCACACTTACTGAGCTTGGCATACAACTGGTTCTCTCTCAGAACCTGTAACATTTCCTGAGGTGGTCTTCATGCTCCTCTTTACTGGCAGAATATACGAGAATATCGTCAAGAAATACAACGACAAACTGATCTAAGTATGGCATAAAGATGCGGTTCATCAAATCCATAAATATTGCTGGATCATTGGTCAAACCAAACGACATTACTAAGAATTTATAATGTCCGTACTTCGACCTGAATGCTGTCTTGGGAATGTCTTCCTTTCGAACCCTCACTTGATGGTACCCTGAACGAAGATCTATCTTGGAGAAAACTCTAGCAGTGCTCAACTGGTCAAACAAGTCGTCGATCCTAGGTAGTGGGTACTTGTTCTTTACTGTCGTCGCGTTAAGCTTCCTGTAATCGATGCATAATCTGGATGATCCATCCTTCTTTCCCACAAGTACCACTGGTGCTGCCCATGGTGTATGCTAGCTTGGATAAACTTCTTCTCCTTCAATTCCTCTATGTGCTGATATACCTTGGCCTGCTCTGAATCCGCCATTCTGTAAACCCGATCCGATATCGGTTTAGTCCCAGGTGCCAATTCTATACTGAACTCAATATCTCTAACCGGTGGCAGACCGAAAGTTCTTCGGGAAATACGTCTAGAAATTCTTCAACTACCTTCGGAACTTGAACTTCTTCCATTGCTGTTACTACCTGCTCTTGCTGAGTTGCCTCTGATCTGACTAAGGTGAACCTCTTCATGCCTGGAATATCAAAAGATACACTCCCACTACGACAATCTATTGTCGCATGACTGTCTTTCAGCCAGTCCATGCCTAAGATAACGTCGAAATTTCCAACAGAAAATTCTATCAACTGGGCGGGTAAGGAATGCCCGCAAACTATAACACTACGCCAGAATAACTCTACTAACTCCTACGAGCCATTGCCAGTGAGTATATTCAACTTCCCTGGCAATACCTCGAACTCCATTCCTAGCCGTGTCGCAAATTGTGCAGATATAAATGAGTGTGATGCTCCTGAATCAAACAATGCTACTGCGAGATATGAGGCGACGAGAATGTTACCTGCCACAACATCTCCCGACGCTAATGCCTCCTCCAAGGACAGTGTGAATGCCTGCCCTCGACCTCCTTGCTGGTTCCCATACTGTGGCCTAGCCTGGTACTGTTGTAGCCCCCTGCCTTGATGATGCTGGGGTGGTCTATGCTGGTGTTGCTGCATCGGCGGTTCCTGCTGCCGAAATATCTGAGCCTGTGGCATTAACGGACGCTGGGCCAATGGTCTCACTGCTACCACTGGCCTTCGATACTGCCCTGCCCCTGGTGCTGGCAGAGCAGAAAACTGTTGCCCTGGTCCTCCTGACCTCGAATTCATGGGACATGTGGTAACCCGATGGTCTGGATTTCCACATATCAAACACAGTCCGTTCAATGCCCGACACACATCTCTAGTGTGCCCCATCTTCCCATAATAAGTACAGCCCGCTGGGGGTTGCTGGTTCTTCTTCTGTTGCTGCTGCCTGGATGGTGGTGCTGGCCCTCGCATTGCCACATCGTGAATACAATGCCAAGGGATGGTGCTGTTGTTCGGGACGCTGCTCTCCCTCCTCCTTCAATCTGACTGTGAGATCTCTTCTGACCTCCAGTCCTTACTGTGATCCTCTGAATAGTGATCTCATGCCTTCGGGTTGCCGTCAATATCTCATCAAAAGTCTGGTAATTGTGCCCCTCTATCAATTGCAAGAGCTCAAGATGAAACCCTTGCTGGAACCTCATCGCCCTCTGGCGCTCCGTTGCTACCATCTCTGGGGCGAACCTACTCAATCTGCAGAACTCCGCTGCATAAGCATCTACAGTCTTGTCGGCCTGCTTGAGGTTGATAAACTTCTGTTGTAGCTCAAACTGCGCCACAACTCCATAGTACTTTGTCTTAAATCTTGCTGTAAAATCGTCCCAAGCCACAGGACGTCTGATGCCTACCTCCTCTGATTCCCACCAATCACGTGCGAGATCCTGAAGTAACAACTTCACCTGATCCACACGTTCTTCTGCCGGCACCTTAGCCGCCGTCAAAATAGCCTCAATATCCTTAAGCCATGCATCTGCTGAGATGGCATCCTCCGTTCCTTCAAAACGGCGGGGATTGAACTTACAAAATCTGGTCGATGCTCCAGAATCCGGCCTTTCCCCTCTTTCCAAAGCTGTCTGCAACCCTTGGTTGAGTAGTACGTTCTGTTCCTGCAACTGAGCGTGCATGCGCTGCTGGGCTAACATCTGATGTTGCTGAGTAGCCATCATTCCTCTCATGATTTCCAGAAGGGCAGGTGTGTCCAATTCCACAGGGATAGGTGGAACTATTGGTGGTGTTGGAACCTCCGGATACTGCGGTCCAACTGCTGGTTCTACTATCACCTCTTCTTGAATAGTCTCATGAAGTGGTTCTGACCCTTGTTGCTGACCAACCTGGTCAGGTTGTCCATGCTGCCCTTGTTGTTGTTGCCCAATCCTGACAGATGCGGACGAGGTGCCCCTAAGAAAAGGGACAAGAAAACCATCAAACAACCGGACAGGAAGGATCAATGAAGTTAAAGGATACTGGAATGTCAAGCTAGAGTTGAGAGTAACGAATCATGAGATCAAGGAAAAACATGTGTGATTGAGACATCCTATTAAAACACCCACAAGTCTGAAATCAGACCTGCATGGGCCACCACTAAAACCTTGTCATGCCCCAGAACCAGAATACTGGAGAGCGGAGGAATGACTCAGCCAGCTACGTATTACGGGTAGATGAATACCATATAATACGATCAATGCTGTCTAAAGACGAGGGGGTGCATACTACATGAAAGTCTCACTATGGTCACTTTACATCTATTGTCTCAATCATTCGAACAAGAAACAGTAACAGAGAACATGTAAGATAAAGCAGTAAGGCGTCCCAAACGCTCTGTCAAAATGTTCTAGATATCTGACTTTACAAAACATAGCCAGATTGATGTAGCAAAAGTATACACAATTGTTATCAGCTGCAGCCTGACTTTAGTTACAATTTATGTAAAAAGTAAGTACAAGACAATCCGACTAACATGTCGGTGCCAAACGGCAAGGTATAAAGTAGATAACAAAACGAGCGGGGAAGTAAGAAACCCACTCGAGTCCTCCTGCGATCATCCCTCTAGTGTTGACCATCTTGGAGGTAGAAGTAAGCTGAGTCCTCGGAAACCGGCTCTAAATCTGGCCATGCAAAATCAGAGAGGTTAGACCTCTAATAGCAAGTACCACAAGGAAGCACGACATGAGAACTAAAACCAGTGATGTGAAATATGATAAATAGATCTCTGCTTGCTACTAGGATTCACATAACATCACGACACTTCGAACCAACCTCCCAACCAAACAAGGACAGAAAGTTGGCCCGTCATGTCCTGACATTCTGATCATCCTAGTTAAGTAACAGAGTAGGTACAGTGCACAAACAAATCATCTTGAACGGTCAATCAAATCCTACGGCTTATTATTTTGAGTCCCAAGTTACCCTGGAATTTATGTAATAGGGATTCCTCAGTTCTTACTATGCGCAAGCAAGGCTAGTTTACCCAGTCAATCAATTGCGCCAATCATGAATTAGACGAGTCCCAGCGGGACGCCCGTCATTAATATACAATATTCAATAGATAATATAACCAGATACCGTTTCCTGCCCGTGTAGCAGATTTGTAGTATCTGTGGGGACCAACCGGCCTGTCGGGCACTACTAGTCCCAAGAGGGCTGCCATGTAAGAACTCGGAAATCCATTCTCTCCATGCAATCATTATTTTATTTAGCTTAACAGTCTCTACGTTGAGTGAAGTACCATGCCGTGGATCATGGTCATTCAGAATGAGTACTTTCGTACGGGGTACGATATGCACAACTCTACAATGATACCAGTGCGGTCAGGTTGTAGGTCTTACATAGCGTAATGCAACAATCAAAACTAACCACGGAGTAATCATGCCTTGACCATAAAGTGCACATGCTTCTTTGGTAAGATAAATAAATAATAAATGAATTGAAGCCTGCATGTGCCTGTATGCCAATATTCGGGATTAGCCAGTCGATTTCAAAAGTTCATAATTAACATGAACGTGTCTCATTCATTCAATTCAATAAGACGACCAGCCAGTCTCTTAGTTCCAACTAGGAACGCATGATCAATTATTAGTCAAGGTCACAATCATTATCAATGGTGACAAGGCATGAAAGTCAACTAGTATTCAGTGGGGTCGAGTCTACAACTCTCAGGGTTTAATTCCAATCAATCGGGGTATCTATAACTCAATTCACGACACATGGTACATCTCACGTAACAATCTATATTTAACAGAAATATTAACATATCATGATTATATCAAGTTTATGCAAAAAGGCGTAAGGATAAAATGGACGTTAAATATCTAATAAGATATCAATATACAGGGCTATAGAAGATCCAGGGTAAGCAGGCTACTCTCATGTCAGCCTACGCTCATGTCAGCGTACGCTCAGGTCAAGCTACGCTCAAGCCAGCGTACGCTATGGTCAAGCTAGCGTATGGACTCCATACGACTCCTCTTCAAGGCAGCGTATGGACTCCATACGACTCCTCACTATCGAAGCTAGCGTACGCTAGTCATACGCTTCCAAAAGGCAGCGTATGAACTCCATACGACTCCTGACCATCCAAGTGAGCGTATGCAAGTCATACGCTCCCAAAAGGTAGCGTATGCACTCCATACGACTCCTGAGCATCCAAGTGAGCGTATGCAAGTCATACGCTTCCAAAAGGTAGCGTATGCACTCCATACGACTCCTGACCATCCAAGTGAGCGTATGCAAGTCATACGCTTCCAAAAGGTAGTGTATGCACTCCATACGACTCCTGACCATCCAAGTGAGCGTATGCAAGTTATACGCTTCCAAAAGGCAGCGTATGCAAGACACACGCTACCTAAAAAGGCAGCATATGGACTCCATACTGCGCTGCGCTAAAGAGCGCGCACAGCTCAGTGACGCAAGCTAAAAAGCTAGCATACACTGCTCACTGTCTTCTCCAAACAGCAAGAACTCCACGGTTGCACCCCAAAGTTTCAAAAGTCCATAACTTGGTCAAACAAGTCCAAATCCAACTTTTCAAAGGTCAAGATTGGGTAGAATAAACTTCTCTACAACATGGAACCATCAAAACTTGAAAATAAAGAAGTTTGATAGATCAAAACTACCAAACTCCAAAAAAACTCATTTCTAGATCTACAAAAATTAAGACTTCGAAATAAAAAATACCAAGTTCTAAACTCTCTTAGGATCTTGCGAGGAAGATAATGAACTACAAAAACATGGGTTCTCATGGGGAGCAAGTTGTACTTGCCTACGGTTTGGTAGGTGGAGAGAGTAATGAAGAAGAAGAAGAGGAGTAATGGTGAGAATGAGTAATGAGGAGAGAGAATGGAGAGGGTGGCTTTAAATATGGAAGGGGTGGTAGGTGGGAGCTAATGGGCCGGGTTGCAGGGGGATCCAACAAAGCCAACCGAGAACCCAACCTAGGCAGAACCACAATAGGCTAACTAAAGCAGAGAATAAAATAACAGCAGAAATGAAATGCAGAAATAAAATTGCAGGAAATTAATTAACATGAATTAAAGGAAATTTAAATACAGGATAATACATGAAATATTAAATAAATACATTCGAGGAGTACATGTATAAAATACGCATTCTGGGAACGGGAAGTGACACTACCATTCCCGTAATCTCCCCGAATCTTAATTCCTCAACCAACAGTTTACATCCTCCTCTAGCCATTTTGTAACTACGCAACTTCGGGGACTTATACCCACCTCTAGACACACTACTCCCTCCCATGTCACTAAAACCTTATAATCGTCCAACTACTTGCTAAAGTTTCTACGAATAGGTATTACTGTATATGATACCTATAAATCTTTCCTAACTATCAAGCAATCCAAATTCAAATATCAACTAACTTATACTATACTTCTGCTAAATTCTAAACAACACGGTTATCGACCCCCAAAGTAGGAAGGACGAGAGTCAATGGTACGAAAAGACGTGGGAGAATAACTGAGAACAAGCACGAAGTTTCAAGAGCGGTAGAGGATATCAAATGGTGCCGATAGAAATAACGTTTATGAAACGTTGATTTGTTGCTAGGTTGGCTACTCTAGTCCAGTCACTTGCTACGTCGAAGAGCACTTGTTTCTTAGAGGGGCTTACAATCCGTGCTATACAGAAGTCTCGTTCTCAAAATTTCAATTCAAACAAGGTTCCATAACGGAACGGAATTTGAGAAATCAAGATTGTGGTCTTAATGGGTTCTCTATTTGGACATCTGTCGTTGGTTGGATGAACATTGGGTTTTAATCTATATGGACTAGACAAGATTTCAATGATAAAACTATTCCTTCTAGATTAGGGTACCCTAGAATAGGTTTCTATCCAAGGGTTTGAGCTAGTGGCTAGTCAGATTGGTTAACTAGGTCCTTAAGACTCAAGATGCGACTGCAGTGACTTTGTGTTCAAGAAGCACATGAGACCTCAATTGGGTGGCACACTAGAGGCATGTGCATAGTGGGCTCCGAGTAGATCACAACCATTTATTGGGTCGAAGGAATTAAGTCGAAGTGGAGGCTCTAATGGGAGTCGGAAAATATACCGGTATTATGGTAAGGGTTATTGCTAGTCCTTTTTACCTGAAAGTCGTAGCACAAAATAGAGTACAAAGGAACGTGTTTGAGTAGGACATGATATACCTAGGTGAAGGTGAACTCGTCTAGATCTTGCATATAAAATTTGTTGAAAGGTAACAGCTGGTCTCGTGCTCCGATTGTTAATGACGCGGCCGGGAACACAAAATAATCTAAATGGAAAGTGGGAGTCCAATGAGACACTAACTATCATCCTAATGGAAATCATTCTAATTAATCGGCAATCCTCGTATATCCTAAAATTTTAGAAAGCTTACAGTCTACCCACCTTAGAAGCTAGGACATGGTTTTAGGAATAATGAGGTTATAAGAATTTCAAGGTCCGGGTATTGTACCTCAATTCTCGGTAACAAGGTACGACGTAATAGAATATGGTAGATATAAGTCAATTCAAGGATCGTTCCGCAATAAATGGGAAACGAGTGTGTAAAATGACACATGGTCGATAGGATAGAATGGCTTACTCGTCCACCGTATATGAGAGTTGATGGGGTAATCAACTCCAAGGCACAACATAAGAGAAGATTTCTAAAAATTGAGTCAAGAAATTTTATTTGTGTCAACCTGCCAGACTATCGTCACAAGAGTTGTAGTGATCGTGCATTGCTGTTGACAACTGGTAGATCATAATATGACAGGGTATTTAAGCTATGGTATTGGCTAAGCTAGTGACTGTGGTGTTCCAACACTAGTTAGGTCTTAATAATAAAATTTACATAACTAGAGCAATATTTATTGGAAACCAATCTCGGGATGAGTGTCACGGTAAATGATTACCCTATTGTCCACTCATCTCATGTCTAACTGTGGCTTCGGTCGAGGAAGGGTTGGTTCCAGGCTTAAGGGTTGCTAGTTAAGGCAAGCTTCCAGCAAATAATTAGGGACTCATAACTTTTGGTTTCTAAAAATAGGTAGTCTCATAGGTAGGTATTTCGATTAAAGGTAAAACCCTAATCCTTCCCAAATTTGAATGGCTAGAAGGTCTCAATAGTAGTTTGAGGGTCGATGGGAGAACGAATAACTCAATCACATGACTGGCCGATGGTGGCTACACTTGTGCCTATCATTATCATAGCCATGGAAATACTCGGTATCTCTCTACCATCACGAGCTTTCGTCTTTCCAAATCGAGGAAAGACAGAAACAATAAGGAATTCAAGGGAGATGTTACTGAATACAATTTTGTGATTCAAGGGCGCACATATAATTTAAGAGGAATCGTCAAAGCAGTCGTGGATGAGATCCTAGATACCTATATATCTCCATCCACGTAGTGTAATTAAACGAAGAGCTAACCAAATGCATCATGGTTGATCAGACCATAATACACTGATTCTGATTAGGCAATAAGTTAGCAGGCGTCCCCACTAAACATATGCCTCAAATCAAGCTCGATAAAAGAGTAAGCTTGCAAAAACTAGGCTGTAATAGCAGCGTTGGTCAAGATAGTCAAGATACAAGTACGCGAGATTTTTGAAAAGAGGCACAAGTCGTTCGAGTTTAGAGAGAATCAAAACTTTACCAGGTGTTCTTGCTTATACGGTCTCCCTACTATCTTCCTATCCATAAAGCCTTGGTCGACTAATAGGTTATGGATCTCTAAATTCTATATTCTGGTTAACCATATTAGCGCCAATTAATATCCTCGTCAATAGATCACAAGGACCACGGAATGCTAGACCGGGAGACACGCTACCCAATCTCACAGAACTTTCACTACTATTGGCTTCGGATCTTATGGGACATGCATGGCATTGCCCTATCCTCTATGGTATCCCAAACTTGAAATCATGTTTGAAGTCATTCCACCGAGAGTTATGCCTTGCCCGTATACTCTGGCTGTGGTAAAACCCTTGGTTTCGTGATTCATATGTGATACAAAATCGAATACTTCTTAATTCTAACCAATATAGACTCGAGGGTAACTATGAAAAAGAGGACCACTAGCCATAGTTTCTAGTAACATTCTATAGCCTATATAAAAATTTCAACTCTAGGGGTTTTGTCTCGCCAGTGCGCTGCTGGCTGCAGTGAATCCATAGTCTTCCTAATTTAAATAAATGACGACAGTGCGCTGCTGTCCTGCCGTTATGAGTTAACTAACATTCCTTTAACTACATCTGTAAAAATTTACGAGTTTCTAGAGATTCAAACAACTGGCTATGAAATAAAGTGTAAGTATCTATCAGTCATAATCCTCAGATTAAAAAATGAACATGGAGGAAATAACTGAAGATAAAGGAATACAACATTCTAATCTATTCCATGTGTATTCAACTATTGAGAAAAATTTTGAATCGACCCTAACTTGAGGTTTGCATATGGTTAACCTAATCAAAAATTATATAAAATAATATTCTTGGGCAAAAATGGGAATTGAATAGGCAATTCAGACTAAGATATGATGACGATATCTAAAGAGGCAAGAGAAGGAATTGAATAATCTATCAAGGCTAGATCATTAATTCTACGAAGCCCTGCCTTACCAAGGGAATAATCTATCCAAATTAGATTACATCGTCATATCAAGAGGTAATAATGTACCTATAGGGATCTGATAAACTATCAAAATTTATAACTCCCTATCTACATTGCATGACCTAGACTACCCATCGGTAAATTTGTATAAGGGACTCCTAGTCCTAGTCATTCTCGTAAATTAAATTAATTTCTAATTCGTGAATGAGCATTTCTAGTCGCAGGCTCGTAATAGTACGACTAACTTAAGTACTATCACGAGTTCGCATGATTGCGAAGACAGACCTGCATGGGCCACCACAAAAATTTGTCACGACCTGCACCCGTTTTTTTAAACGGATACGAGACGTGTCCAAGCCAGCCTACGACGCAGTGTCGGCGGTAAAACGCTGTCACGGCCATGAAGATCAGAATCACAAAAGATGCTCATTCACAACATTAATTTAATTTACAATGATCACAAGTTTTATATTTTGCAGAAAAATATAAACTTGTACATATAAAAGAATAACTATAACTCCACTATCTAACTAGTCTCTAGGCTTTTGACTGCAAGTATTCCCGTCTCTCCCCAAGCTAAGTGAATCCACGGCTAACCTGAAAATATTGGTTTCCAGTCAGGAATGGAACGAGCACAATTCACTGAATGTAATTTCAAATAAAGAAAATGACTATAAGACAAAGGTTAGGCATCAATCATGAATTTTGAAAATAACAGTAAAGCCGTAAGAAAAATCAATAGTAATAAATAGACCAATATACTTTTCCACCTTTAGAAGTACCTTTGATATGTGATCGGTCTCGGGACAATTATGCGACACGGTCTACACGGTCTAAAGTTACACGGTCTACAGTTACACGGTCTACAAAATATTGCAGTAAAGAAATATTGTCTACAAAATAATAATCACGATCTACACAGTTTAAATGGAGTAATAATCACGATCTACACTGTCTACTTTGAAATAAATAAAATACTGTCTACACTGTCTACAAGAAGTAAATAAAATACTGTCTACACGGTCTACAAGAAATAAATACAACACGGTCTACACGGTCTAAGGTCAGATCACACATCCTTGGTACTTCTCATTCCCGACTCAACAATTTATAATAGAAAATAATCACATAACCAATGACTAATCAATGAAATATAGTAAAGATCAATATCGAAATGCAAACAATAAACTGTACTCGCCTGTGGTCCTTTGCTGGTGAAACCGATAATCTGTACCACTCAATGTACCACAATAGTCAAACCCGTACAACAGTCTCTGGATGCTGAAATAGACAATACCAATAATCTCAGAATAGTCCAATTAGCTAGGATTGCCTGTCCTTAAGTCCAATTCTAGATACAGGGGCAAAACGGTAATTTCGGGCAAAAACGATGTCCGCCGTTGGACCCGCTTTACACCGAAAAGCGTGCCAGAGTTAACGGTCTCTAAAGTCATCAAACTACATGTCTACGGATCCAGTTTTTTGATACGAATCCAACCGTATGTCCAGACTTGGATTCCGGCGGGCCGTACACAAAATCGCCCGTTGAGTCGGACCGTGGGGTCCGCAAAACGACGTCGAATTCGACTGTCTCAGAATCGGACCAAACTTGGCATACAGGACCAAAAAAATGAAACGATTCTATTGGCACAAGTTTCGTCTCGATCTGACGAGCGTGCACAAAGTTATGACTGAATTTGCATTGTACGAATACGGGACGATTTCGACGGATACGCGTCGAATTCGTCGCGCACACGCGAGCAATTTGAATTCCGTCAAAGCCCACACGACCACGAAGCTGTTACGTAGCTTTCGATGCTTTCGGTGCGCGACCACGTCGCCCGGAATGGCGGGACGCACGTCGTGTGGGACAATTTCAATATTTTTAAAACAGATTTTTCTCTAACTTTGAAATCCAATTTCTTGATACATAATCGATGATTTCGATTTCCGCAGAAAGGGTTGTGAAGCCCTATATGTTGTCTAAAAGTGTCTTTAAATAGATTTTTGAAATCATGTATGGTTTGGATGATAATTAAATGCAAAATAGGTTAATTCAATTGCTGTCAGTCCTGTTTTGGGGCTGGTTTTCATCGAACTTGGATTCGATTTTTCGGGCAATAAAGACCACCTAAAATCAAACTAATTGATCGGAATCGAAGGTGTATATATCGGGATCTTACCTGAAGAAAAAGTTCGGAAAACGATCGAGCAATGAGAGTGCACTTCGATCACGAAGTTGAGGCTTGCACCGCCGTTGCGGCTGTTCTCGCCCGCGCCCGTACGCGCGTGCGGCTCTGCTATGGGCCGCTGGGCGGCGCAGTGATGGCTCTGACGTCGGGTGACCGCACAGCATCTTCTGGACGGATGGGGGGCGTTCGACGTATAGGTTTTAGGGTTTGAGTCTGTTCTCGTACTTCCCTCTGACGTTCTATATATATATATAATATATATAATATATATATATATATATATATATATATCGGGTTAAGGCCGCTCATGAGAGCTGCTGCTATTAGTGTGGGTTATTTTGGGACTTTGCTCGGCTGAGCTAGGCTTGGTCGGGCTGGGCTTTGGCCTGTACTGCTATTTGCTGTTGAGTTCTCAGCTGGGGGGCCCGGCTGAACGGTTGGGCCGGGATAAGGGGGTTTAGGCTGGCTTCTTATTTTCTTTTGTTTTTCTATTCCTTTCTATATACGAATATACATATATATTTACCTATATATATTTCTATATACAATACCTTATGTGCTATTGAATATCTTTATATACCTGTATATTTATAGACATGGTAATATATATATATATATATTTATATATATATATACACCTACACACATCTCATAGTATAATTATATACCGTATATACCTATTTATATATAACTGCCTATTTACATAAATACTATATATATACATTTACCAACATTTACGTATATATTTATCTATACGTACACGCATATAATATATATATATTATATATATATAATATATATATATATATTATATATATATATATATATATATATATATAAGTACACAATTCGTACACTCACACATATGTTTACAAGACAACCTCATGAAATCCAAATAACCCCGATAATAATAATATAATAATAATATAATAATAATAATAATATAATAATAATAATAACAATAACTAGAATCAATAAACTAATAATGGTGGAATATACTCTTTACGCCTAGTCTAAAAATCACCCTTTTAGTAAAATAAATTAATAATAAAATATTTTAAAATTTTCAGGAAGGGGAGCTACACATATGCTGCCTTGAAGAGGAGTCGTATGGAGTTCAAACGCTGCCTTTTGGAGGCGTATGACTTGAGCGTAGCCTGACTTGAGCGTAGCCTGACTTGAGCGTAGCCTGACTTGAGCGTAGCCTGACTTGACCGTAGCCTGACTTGAGCGTAGCCTGACTTGAGCGCAGTCTGACTCAGGCACAACCTGATATTTAGGCACAACTGGACCTGACCCTACTTACCCTGGATCTTCTATAGCCCTGTATATTGAGCATGACGTGATAGTGACCCGTAGTGGTGCACTCCTGACATAATAACCTGACATGACCTGATAGTGGTCCGTCGTGGTGCACTCCTGACAAGTACACTTGGCATGATAACCTGACATGATTATCTCGAATAGCTGTTGCGACGGCTACCTGACATGACATGACCTGTATAATTAATTTGGACACCGTGGGCAATTGTGTTTGTATAAATAAACCAGTCCTATCTTGCATCATGTCTAGGACAGGGACTCCTGAGTACTACGGTCAGGAGTACCTACTAAAATGGACTAAGGCTAACAACTAGATTAATACATTAGTCATGACGAGATTTCCCAGCTATAGGCAATCCCGTTACCTGGGCACGCCTTGGGATCTGTAGCCTGCCGTCGAGTAGGGCACATTTCCAGCACACTGTCATGTGTTGCACCCTTCAAGCTACCTAAGGGTACATTCGTTTCCTGGACGATGTACCCACCTGAATTCAACTCTAATCTTTTAACCCGGGTAACCTGGATGGTCTGCAGGGCTTGTGGCTGTGGAATAATCTCACTACATCTTGTTAGAAATTAGGCTTGTGATAACCCTAGTTAGTTAAAGTATCAAGCCGTAATTCTTGCTTGGCCGTGAAATGATTGGATGGAGTCTAACCAGTCTAGTCTTGCCCTGATCCTGTTCCAGATTATTGAATGACCAGAATGCTTGTATTTATTTTACCGATAAATGGTGAGAATTCTAAATTCTGTTCAGACGAAGGGTTACAACCCCGGTCCTTGTTTGGTTTACGGGTTGTAACCTGGTTATCTGAATAGTTACATGGTTATCTCGTCGTATATTATCCTGATGTATTTTCTTTATTTCCAGTTCTTACTTTTATTTATATCTTGTGCTGATTGCTGGTTTTAGTTCCTAAGTGAAGCTTCCTTTGTGGCACTTGCTCTTTCTGGGATCTGACCCAGCTGGTTTTGTGTTGCCAGATTTCGGAGCAGCTCCAGAGGATCTACCGACCTTCCAGCCAGATGGTGGCCACTAGACGGAACCCTGGCAACGAGTGAATTATTTTTTGCTCTCCCACTCTTTTGTAAA
Source organism: Iris pallida (assembly GCA_029216955.1). Taxonomy (NCBI): domain Eukaryota; kingdom Viridiplantae; phylum Streptophyta; class Magnoliopsida; order Asparagales; family Iridaceae; genus Iris; species Iris pallida. The sequence goes on along the minus strand of JANAVB010022337.1, from coordinate 29,299 downwards.
AATACTCTTTTGAGACGTTTAGTCGACGAGCACCTGTTTAGCTCGATTGCACTTACTTACTGTCTGCCTACGGGCTGTAACATGATTAACAGATCCTAGGGTTGATCATGTATGACTAAACTCTTGCTAGTCCTGACTTTTGTAACGACTAGCTTCATGATCAACTGAATATGTAATGTTTGGGACGCCTTACTATTGTATATTTAATGATCATACATCTTGTGACTTTTACTTACTTGCTTGTGATTGAGACACTAGGCTTGTTCATGACCTTAAGAGACTGTTGGCTTGTAGATAAACCCTCATGTATCTAGACAGCCGTGACCGTATAGCGAGATGGATTCCATTTCATATACGTAGCTGGCTATGTCTGCCCCCGCTCTCCAGTATTCTGATTCTGGGGCGTGACACTCAAAATTCTAAGACCATACTCTTCGAGACTACTATATGCATCAATATAACTACCATTTATTTCGGATAGAGCAAGTTCTCTAGCTTTCCAAGCCTTACAGTATTTAATATATATTCGATGTTCCCTAAATATATCTTTTATAACATGAGATGGACTATACGACTGATTATCTTGAATTTTTTCAATAATCTGATTTTTAACCCATACAGTGGTTGCTAATGGATGAGAACCAGTTGTAAGTCCACCTAAACAAGAATGAATATTTTCTAGCGTTACAATAGAAAATCTTTCGCCTCCACCTATGGCTTTAGCGTATACCCTCCAATGACAATTTGAACTATTACATTTATATATAATTCCAGTAGCATTATTTAAAGTAGCTGAACAAGTAAAATTACGTCTAATTGCTATATCACTAATAAACTTCTAAATTTAGAACGATTCTCAAATTGTTTTCCAATAAATAATTCAGGAGTGCTAAGGCTATCAACATAATCATCAAATTCATCATCAAAATTTTCAATTAGATCATCACTATTTTCATCATCGTTATTAACATCATCTACTATATGTTCTTCTTCAGTAAATGGAATAACTTGATGAGAAGAACTATGACCAACGTTAAAAGTATTACAAGCAGGTATATTACTTACATTTATAGATGGGGGCGGAGTGACATAGATATTAATATACGGTGATTGTGCATTCACTTGAAGAACAAATTTCCATGCTTCTTCACTATCTACATTTATACAATTAGATACGAAAATATGTACTAATATAAATTCGTAGTCGATAGAATATTGATCAATAATTAGATTATGTAAACTAAGAAATGAAATATTCGATCAACTAAAAGAACTTGGGTTAAACCCCCTTGATACGCTAACCCATTTAGTACACCTCCAAGCGAGCATAGTATTGTTAGATTTTCATCCATGTTGACAACAAGATGAACTTTCTGTAGGAAGAGAGGAGCTTCAGCTTTCAACGAAATAGACTTGACAAACTTCTTACTGAATGAGAGAGATGTTGTGAAGTGAATGAGAGGGATGCTGTGAAGTGGTTTGATACTTATAGATGGTTGTGGTTTAATATAGCCGTTGGAATTGTAACGTTATAATTGTAACGTTGAGAATTGTAACGTTAGAACCCAACAAAAGATAACCCACCTCAACAAAACAAAAAAAAAACCAAACCCACCCAACCCAACTTCAACTCCAACTCCAACTCAAGTAAACCATAAATTGATTGGAATTAACCCATCCAACCCCCAACAAAAGATAACCAACCCAACCCACAAAAAAAACCAAACCCGAATTAACCCACCACCCAACTCCAAAAGTAAACCATAAACAAAATTTAAACCAAACCCACCCAAACTTCTATTACAGCCATGCCTTATTTCAGCCAAACTGTCTGTCGGAATTTGAGCTGATGCTCATTTTCTGACAGACAGCCTGTCGAAAATTTAGCATACTCATTTTCCGACAGCCAGTCTGTCGGATTGTATTGTTTTACTAAATTTCTCAAACATCTATCGTTTAAACAAATATTATTTAAATTTTTATGGATACAGTAAATTTTCTGGAATTTAATGGATTTTTTTTTCTCCGATGTCAGTTTTATCTATCAAGTTAAAAAATAAAAGGGTTATTTACACTAACTACCCCTATGTTTTTGATTTATACACGGGGTACCCCTACTTTTAAACTATTTACACTAACTACCCCTATGTTTTGGTTTATTACACGGGGTACCCCTACTTTAAGGAAAAATAAAAAAATTATAACACTAACTACCCCTACGTTTTCTAAAGGGAGGGATAGTTAGTGTAAATAGTTTAAATCAGGGGTACCCCGTGTTATAAATCAAAAACATAGGGGTAGTTAGTGTAAATAACCCAAAATAAAATCTTCTCACAATAAAATTTACTAAAACTTATATAATATGTATAAGTATGCAGGTGTATGTCCTCTTTGGACCGTCTTTCTATTAAAGTCATTACTACATAGTATTACTTAAATAGGTCTAGAGTCTTTCTATCGCAAGAACTAGGACCATGTTTGGAAAACTGTTTTCAGAAAAAAAAAAATCAGAAAACATATCCAAACAAACCCTAAATCAGAAAACATATCCAAACAACCCTAAATAACCTAGGGCCATGTTTGGAAACCTTGTCCCTTGAGGGGCCTATGGTGGTTGTCCAACTTGCCCACCTCCAACTTCACATGTTCTAATTTTACAATGATGATAATAAAATAAAATAATATTGACATGGTGATGAGAATAGGTCATTAACATTGATATGGGCCTTAGAATCATATCCACGCACTAAAACATTGGCCTATAATATAGCAAATGTTCACAAAAACATAAGCATGTGCCTCAATTTGTTGCAACTGAGGAGCAAAGTTTCTGGAATGTTAATGAGATGATGATGATCATGATAGAGCCTGGAACTAGGCCCATCCAGGGAAGAAGCCTTAAAGAAATTGGAGTTGGAAGTTTCAGTTTATCTTCAGTGTTACAAGCCCATAACAGTCTTTATTATAAATCCAATTCTCTTTTTCTACTTAATTAGATATAAGTTGAAATAATATTAAATATTTTAAATATGATTTGAATATACTTCAATTAGATTTGTTATAGATATGTTTTGGGAATGTTTTATATGTGTTTAGTTAAATAATACCATACAGTTAGTTTAATTAAATATAATTTAAATATTGAATATATTTTAGAATTTATTAAATCAAGTAGCTAGTTAGAAGGCTTTTAAGTTTCTTATTATTAACTACATAAGGAGATAACATACGCGATATTTAAAAAGATTTTTTTAATTATTTCATTAATTAATTGAGAATATAGATAAGGCTTAGGCACCTTATCTTTGAGCTGTTTCCAAGCCGCATTATTATAGTAGAGATTATTTCTTCCAAAAGCTAACATGATATAGCCTCAAGCATTACATTTATCCCATATCTGTCAAATTCTTTATAAAAAAAAACAAAAGTGAAAGAAATGACATTTAGCATCTGGAATATTTATTTTACCTATAAAAACATCTTGAGTATTTATTAATCTTCTTGAGCAAACTAGTTGGCTACATGGTCCTTGCAGACATTCTTTCCAGATGTACATGTCCTTAAAATGTTACATCTTTTAGGACATTCATCCAATTATACTATCAAGTTAGTTAAACATGGCCTTCACATGCAACCTTAATTTCTTACTGACTGTCAAGATCCTAATCTAATCAAGTATTAGACTAATATAATACTAAAATTTGTACGGCCTAGCTATAGCAATACTTGTTAATTAGCTATTTTGTATTAATTTGCTTCTTCATGATGAGAAAGAAGGCAAGAAAGGCGACAATAATGAGAAGACCAAAGGGTGTAAGGAACAAAAGTGTGCAATACTCAAATCTGTGGGGCTTGGGATTGTCCGAGAAAGAAGGGTCAGGTGGTGGGGGCAGTGCACCCCTACAATATGGCCATGGCAAGGGTCAGGAGACCAACATAAAGGTCACACAACACGAAAGGGCACAGACCCAACAAAACCATATCATAGAAGAATATGATTTGGAGTCCATTCTTCTCACAAAATGGACGCAAACTTGCTATGTCCCTTCCACTTGAAGCAAATCTCTCGCTTCTTTTTCAAGTAGTACTACCACTATTACCTCTACCTTCCATTTCCCCCCATCTTTTCCCATTCAAAAAAGCAACTCTATTAAAGAAATGGTAAGTGGCTATCAAGAGGATGGTATGTATAATTGTTTATTATTTTAAAAAAATGACATCTAACTTCACTTACATTTATAAACACTCACTCATAAAAGTCCATAACAATATTTGTGTCTAATATTAGTTTTTGTTTTTTAGTTTGTATCCTTGAAGTGCACTCATAGAACCTTCACTTTACTTATTGTAAAATAGCAAAGAACCTCTAGTCCATTTAGAAAATTGTAGCTTGCCCTGGTGAATAAGTCAGTTCCATAATACATATGACCTGTTTAGATCGAGGACACATATCTCATATAGGTACTATCGAAAAATAAAATAAAGTAGATATTCTTCTGGATTTTCGGCCACTAAGCTCACTAAATTTCATCGGATCTCCTATGAGTGCCTGGTTATCGACTTCGTCGACCGCTCCAAACTATTCCCATGCCTCGAAATTGGATTAGATTCCATCATAATGACCACCTAATATGTTGGGTAAAAAATGGAATTAAAATTAATATTGAAATAATATAAATATATGGATTAGAAATTATTACTACTTTAAAATTTTGATACAATGACAAAGACTTTAACACAATACCAAAAAACTATTAAAATTTCATGTGCCACGTACTTCTAACGAATTTAAAAAGAAAAGAAAAAACTATAACACTGTGCAAAACCCTACATGAAACATATGGGTATAATGTAAATAAATAACCTCAATTCACATCACAACTCTTATGCATGACACAGATAAATATTTAAAAGAGTATTTTATCATGATGTGGATAAGTATATAAAACTAATTCAAAAATTTATTTCGTAACGATAGAAGTGTATATATATTGAGAGTTTTTAGTAGGAGATGAAATGAGTTCTACATGGGTCATACAACAAGTATACATATTTACAAATTACTCCATGCTTGTAACATTAAAACAAAATAAGCTGTCATATGGGTTACTATATAGAATGTCATCATGTCATGTGTAATTAATCAAGTTTATAAACCATTTAGTCTTGTATATATGTGAAGATGAGTGTGTCAAATGTTACAAGTGTTCATTAGCATAGTCCCTCTTCTCTTGTTCAACATGATCTAGCGGTCACATTATTGAGCTTACTCAACTGTCACATCTCAAACCATAGAGACACCAAACCTTTATTAGTCAAACTAGTGCCTGCAAATGCATATTATAACATGGATCATGTTTACTTCATAACAGGACAGGGTTTGATGGGACTTTGGAGTACCTGATATGAATTTCTGTGTTTACAAATATTACGAGGTTTACTGGGATATATTTCAGAGGGCATGGAATATTTATATCACCACCCAACAAATTTATGTGCCATAGCATAAAAGGGTCTATCTATTTTTTTACAAAGCAATAAAACTGCTAAAAAAGATAGCAACCAAGTTATTGTTGGTGGAGCAAATCTCTAAATGAATATGTTAACATTCGCACAATTGTCTGTTAGGGTGATAAAAATTACCGTTGTTCAAATCAAACGGTCTCCATTGAGCTACTTCTAGAAAACAACAATTCTGAGAAACTTCTGAAATGCTCGTTGTCACATTCCTTCATGGACAAGCACTAGCGTAATAGACTCTCGGACTAGCTCTACTACTGAGAGGGAAATTTTTCTCTGATATCTCACACGAGCACTAAATGCCGGAGCACAGACTAAATAAGGGAGCAATTCCTCTAGCAGTTCAATAACTGTCCGGTAATAGCATACGAAAAAGCAAGAAGTAAATATCTATATTGTATATGTCATTTACTAGCAGTAACTCTCTAGTAATAGAATAGTTACAAACTAAACAACCCTGCAAAAAGCTATATATGGTGGAGTTAGGGGGGATCCAGAAACGTATACTGGGGTGGGCTAGAGTGGGTCTGAGTTGGCTAGATGTGGGCTAACATAAAAAAAAAAAACTATATTGACAAAAAAAATAAAAACAAAATTGTTGGGATGGGATGGAGCCCACCCAAGGTTATACCTGGATCCGCCCCTGGGTGGATCCGTGCAACATCCACAGAGGTACCAGCGGACTACCGCAGAGCTACCGACAGACTTTGTTGCAAGACAACCGCACAGCTTTCCTCCTGATTCGACGTGTAAAGTACACCATCAAACGTTACTTTGCGACTTTCGCACTCGTCCGCACGTGCAAGTCCCAGAGCGAGTTAGGCCTTATCCGAGAAATGAATCCCAACAAAACCTTACATAATAAACAAAGGAATACCCCCATCACATCATTTGAGCTAACACATGAATTATAATAGCTCAAATATTAAAATACACACTTAGAATTTGTTTCAAAATAGTATTTATGGTATTTGACCAAATCAAATAAATCCCAACAAAACCCTACACAATAATAATACCTGCAAGGAATACTTACAAAACAATGAAGTACCAACTTGGGGTATTAGACAAGTCCTTGCAAGCCTTTTCTCATGTAACATCAAAGATCAAACAGTAGAATATTCAGTAAGCAAAAGAAAAAGCAAAGCAAAAGAAAATCCCCAACATTACAAGAAAGGAGAAGAGGGAGGGAGAGGCTAGCTAGCCCCATCATCCATGGGCATTGGGACAGGTAGAGTATCCGTGCTGTTGCTGCTGGGGGACTGAAAGAACAGTCCCCACATCCCCAGTCGGCCATTCAATTCTCTGTGGACCCATCCACTCACCTAACCCCCCCTCCCTTTTTCTATCAACCCTTCCCTTTGCATTCCTCCATACTTAAAGCTAATTCAACCCACTCTTCTTCTTCCCCACCACAAACAACTACTTCTCTACTTATTAGTGATGGGTACTCACTTGAGAGAAGAACTAGAAGAAGAAGAAGAAGGACATGCACATGATGATGGTGTTCTTCTTCTCTTCTTCTATTGGTTTCATGTTCTCATGGGTCCTCCTCCTCCTCTAGGACCATGCAAGCACCAGTTAGAGTAGTACAAGAGAAGGTTGGCAGCAGCAACAACGATGATGTGGTGCTGACGAGGAGGACTTCTTCTGGCTACTTCTACGGGTTCCTGCCGAGGGGGATGCCGATACCACCCTCGGGTCCCTCGAGGCAGCACAACTCCATTGGAGTCGACGACAGGAGCTCGCCATGATCATGCAGTAGTAGTTCCTTCTTGCTGCATGCATGCATGCATGCATTGCTAGCTAGCTGCTTCTTTCTAAAATTCGAATTCTCTCCTTCCTCCTTTTTTCTTGATTTCACCACCTTCATTAATTCCTTTTTGGATTCAGAGTCATCAGAAGTCTTCTTCTCGTTCTCATGTTCTGACCTTCTGTGACAGAGCCATATATCAGCATGCATGATTACTTTTGAGAGAGAGAGAGAGAGACTGACTGATCTTGGTATGACAAAGCCACTTCTCCTGGGGTTGTGTAGCCAATGGCTGGTGGAGTACTCACTCAGTCTCAGTGCCTTCATTTTGTTCTTTAATTTACTCTTAATTTCTTTTCTTTTCTTTTAGTAGGGGGAAAAAAGAACTTGGGGTCCATCTGACTCTAATTAACATTAATATGTATGTAAAGGAGATCGGTAAATATTATATACTTAGTCATTCTCTGGCAACTCTTTCTGTTTCTGATTTTTTTTTTAAAGCTCGATTTCTTCTGTTAGTATATTCGTGTCTCCTAATTTGTTCTGACATATGCCACTTACTTGGTGATGGAAAATAAGTTCGATTTGATTTGTGAAAGCATGTAAATGTAGTTGGTTTACGTGATTATTTCATCTACGCTTGTATATGAACCAACATAACCAACTTGTATATTTATATATGTGTATAAGCAAATTAAGTATAAATTAAGAAAATATTGTTGCATATAAATATGGTTGTCATTCTCTGGTATTTCATTTCGACTTGCAGGAGCAAAACACAATGTCTTAATATTTTCTGGAACTCATTTCTCCTTCGTTCAAGAGCGGCATGGTGCATATGTATGTGCAGCTTCAAAAAAAAAAAAATCGTGTATTTATGAAAACCATAAAGTACGTACACTCATTCTCATCAAGTCAAGGATGTGAGTATCCAACTCCCTTGTTTTGATTTGTATATATTTCAAATTCTCTTTTGTTTTGAAATGAAAAACAAAAGTACTAAAGAAGTCAAATATATATGGATAGACAGGATCAAAAAAAATCCGTCCGCAGAGCCCCGTCCCTCCTGCACGGTTGGATCAAACGGACTGCATGAGGTCCGCACGTGCATCCGTTCGATCCAATGGTCGAGGACGACGGGACTACTGACTATTTATATTGCACATGTGCCATCATATATGATCAGCTTCTTCCAACTTGGTCTTATGATTTCAAATATGGAAGATCGAGATGAAAAAGTGAGGGATGGGTATAAGTATCTGATAGTAACTACGACCGCGTGGACGTCCCTTATCTAGTGCACGATTAGATGTACAATAATAATAAAATGTCGTACGTGAAGACGCTATCCCATAACATCTGAGACGTGATGAACGTGACATAATCCGAGTATACACGAAAAAAAAAAAAAAAAACTGATAGTAACTAGTACTTTGAAGCCCCATAGATCGAAGAAGCATACATTGTACATTGTGGAGGAGGAGGAGGAGGAGGACTTGGATGCATCTATAGGACTAGGAAAATAGAGCTTGAGATTTGACACGTACGGATGATGGAATGGATTGATACATCACTAGTATAATATAGTATAGTATAGGAGTGTGACGTGATATTTAGGCCAATGCACTCTGATATGCAGACAGGAGCAGATTTTGTAGCTAGCTAAGCTAGCCTTTACTTGGGTCCCACAAGAAGGAGATGAATAGGAGAGTGTCGTATCCATGTAGCTAGCTAGGGCATGGCAAGGGGAGTGGGCATATTTGTACTGTGAATGAATGATCTGTTGAGACTTATCGAATTGGGCTATGAGTTGATCCTGCTCTATCTATATATTGTTTCATTTTGTTGACAAATTTCAAATGTAAATTTTTTTTTAATTTACCTATATATCATTTACTGTATTGAGATGCGTGTTAGCTCGATTGGTTAGTATATTTAGTTTTTCTAGTGTGCAAGATTCATTCAAATTACATAACAATCTTTTGTTTTGTTGCCAATTTAATTTTTTTGGGTAAAAAAAGCTTTTGGCATTGGAGTTGGACCTTAATTAGCTCGAATTCAGACAATATTGCACAATTTGTGCTTGGCATTGGAGTTGGACCTTAACTAGTTCGAATTCAGACAATATTGCACAATTTGTGCTTGGCACGTACGTAGCGGGTCTGGAAAGGACGTGGAGTAGCAGTGCCTCCTGATACATCACAGTTGTTCTGTCTCAACATTGCAGTTTTGTGCAACTTTCATGAGGGTTTTTTTTTATTATTTTGTAACCGTCCTATTCATTAGGAATTTCTGTTGGTAATTCTTCTACTTATTAGGAAAATATTATCGGGTCTTCCCTCCACGTCCTTAGTGGACGATTACCACTTTTAGGGGATCGATTGCTCACCTATTCAAGTTGATGCTCCAGCACAGTGCTTAAGAAAGACGACATTATTGTAGAGAGAAAAAAGAGTTTTGATTTCTTTGAAACTGACGCATTTGCATCACTTCATTAGCACTAGTCCCAGAATCCAGTGGCACATTGTACTCGTCCACGAAGGGATGTGACGAAGAACATTCCAAAAGGTCTTCTAAACTTGTTGGTTTCTTATAACGGATCAATGAAGACGGTCGAATCTGATCACTTTGAACAACATTGACCTTCATTACCTCCTAGCAGAGGAATTGTGCTAATATGTAAGCAAATTTCTGCAGTTCTCACTATCTTCTCATAGAGGATGTTTTCTTGTCAGCAACTTTATTACGATTTCTTTTACCTTGCCATTAGGGGCGAATCCAAGCTTGGGCTTTCGGGGGGGGGGGGGGGGGGGGGAGGGGGGGGGGGGGGGCAGGAGCCCACCCCAAAAAAAAAACATTTTTTTACATATAAATTTTTTTTATATGAATTAATCTACTTCCAGTCCATCCAAATGTATGGTAGCCCATTCCAGTTATAGTTTCTGGATCCACCTCTCATTGCCATACCATATTAGCAAGTTTTACTTGAAGTTATACCACTATTTGGTTGAGTCCATTTTTGTTCACCCACAAAAACTAGGTGGTTGTTCACCTCCCAATAAAAATATGACACGTGGAATTTTATTTCACATTAACCATTTTGTTAGCGGTTTTGTTCACACATAAAAGTAGTTTTGTACCACGTTTCATATTTTTATCATAAAGTAAATATCACACCTAGATTTGATGGGGAACAAAAATGTAAACACCCCCCCCCCCCCCGCCCCCCGGCGCCCCTTCACTCTCTACTGGGCTCGTGTACTCATGTGGTGGGGTTGATCAAGATGAAGAAAGAACTCAGGAGAATACTGTCTACAAAACTTTGAACAGCTTCTGTCATGGAAGTAGTGAAGGCCACTACACTCGTGTGAGTCTATGATCATTTGCAATAAAGAGCCAAAATGACATAGATTTGGTACAATATGTCCAAACGTCATTAATTCGGAAGAGATATATGAATGAGTCCCCATTAGCTAGCTAGCTGGCCTCCATGTGTCCTTTTGACCGGTAGTAAAAAAAAAAAAAGGTGTCCTCATGCAGCAGTACGAAGCTGTTGCGGTGAAAAAATAAAACAAATAAAATTGTCTGCAAGTTCTAATTAGTGCAACATAATTAATGCGAGATATACTTATATATAACACAAACTATATATAAACGCTCAGTCACGCACACAATTGCAATTGAATGTGACTAGAATTGTGCTTCAAATACCCGAACAACACGCTTAATTAATCAAATTAAAGAGACTAGAAGAAGTTCTCGATTTCCCTTTATATGAAGGTCCTCTGCTACTTCACTCACCACAACTACCAAAAGATGCTTGCACCTCGACCTAAGCTATAGTAAGCTCTACTTCGTCAAGGTCTTCCTACTTAATACATTGTTCGCATTGCGGGCTGGTCCGTCTGCTGCGTGGCCGCAATCCATTGATAGCTTCTGTATTCACGAATTTTATGACGATTGACCTGCCAATGGAGCCACGACACGTGACGGATAGACTGGCCCACAGGCAACGTAGCAATAATAGACTTGAGTTCAGTTTCTACAGACTTCTCCCTAGCTAGCTACATTCTAGTTGGCTTGTTTACAAAATCTTCACCATGTATCAACAGTTCTTGGGGTTGTCTATATATATTCTGTAGTCTTGCTAGCTTCCTTCAGATTCCTATCTATAATTAATTCATGCTGGCTGAGCATTGCACCTCGAGCATATATTGAACTCCATGATCGAATAAAGTGCCTCTGGTAAACAACAAAGCTGTGAAATGATACAACATCGATCCTACTTATATATAACTATTACTAGCATGACAATATGGCTAGTGCTATTCGTTTGGATTGCTTAATTCCACACTCTAAATCTTGCAAAGTCATGTACATATACTATATTATATATTGTTGAACTGTCACATCTCAACTTGTTCTTGCCTGGTGTGCAATGTAGAATTAGTACACCAGTTACGCAACACTAACCATGCTATTCTTGTATGTCTCTCGCACTTTCACTTCCACTGAGCAGAACCTTTTTAATTTTGTTACACACATATATGTACGTGATGTAAATATCTTCTTCATTAGCGTAGCCGAAAAAGGAAAGACCTAATAGACTTTTGTACTGGTACTGGTACAACGTGACAATAAATCCATGCATGAGCCGAAGAAGAAGGCACTTGCCATGAGATTTACTCATTTCAAGTCAAATATTTGCTAACTTGAGTCCATGTGAGGAGGGCCTGGTTCTCTCAGTCTCAAGCAAGTCAGTGACAAATGCCTACTCATAGAAAGGGGGTTGTGGGAGCTCACATGTTTGGTTTTGGTCTTTGGTTTTTTCCTCTTGTTTGAAGACTCATAAAAAGGATGTGGCCCCTCTTTGTCTTAAATTACATTGATTGGGACTACACTATTCCTCCACTTCCCCACATGATCATCATCATCATCACCATCATATATACATATATATTGGTGACTTTGTGTGACAGACAAAATGGTAGCTCAATGGCAGGTGGGCTTTAATCAAATATGCATTAATTACTTGCACCGGCTGTTGTGTTTGTAACTCCTCCCTAGCTAGGCCCACAAAAATATACAAATGGAAGTAAGTAACATAAGTGGCCCAGCTTCTCTAGCCCATGTGGTTGCATGAGATTGGTTGCTAGTTCAAGCAAGGGAGGTAGCCTATAATTCTTTGTGGAAAATTAATGTGTGCAGCCGGATAAGATTCAGGTCCTTGCAGGTGTGGATGCAATACAAGTACAGTGCTAGCACGGAAGGCCTTCAGACCGTGATATGGTGGTCTTCAAGCAGAGCCGGTCCTGAGATAAGTCGGATAAGTCTGGGACTTGGGCAACCTTCCAGGCTCAGCATGATCCCACCAAAGGTCAGAGTCACGGATGACCACTAGGACCAGCTGACAATAAGGGTCAACGGGCAATCAAAATTAGCTTCAGGATAGGGCAACCCAACTCTCCGGGCCGGCCCTGTCTTCAAGCCCTCGTCGAGCTGTAGTTGTAAGGCCTTCGGACCGAAATTGTAGACCTTTGGACTGTGTTTGTAGGCCTACGATCCAGAATAAAATTTACCTTCCTTGAAAAAAGAAATAAGGCAACATAAGTGTCACACATTGCTTAAAGTTTGCAAAAAAAAAAAAAAAAAAAGAATTTTATATTTCAATAATGCTTATATGTGTGTGTGTTTTGCTCGTATATTTGATAGATTTTTATTATTAGAAAGACTAAAAGCATTTGCTGCTGTGATTATTCTAATCGTTATTAAGGTTATTTAAAAAAACTAAATGACAATATTTTAATTATTCTAAATTTACTATTTTATATATAATATATAATATATATATATATATAATATATATATATATATATATAATTTTATGCTTGTATGTAAGACTATTAATTAGGAAGACCAAATGACAGTTTTCATATAATTATCTAGTTGTGCCTATTAACTTTAATGAATAATTTTAATTAGTAAATATATACAAAATATATTTAGAAAGAATTTTTTTACAGTAATCATATAATAGTATAGGTAAATGAGAATAAAATTACCCCGTTGTAATAGAAAACCATGAGATTCTTATAATTACAAAGAGGAGGTAGGGTCATAGGAGTAAATTGTCATTATTCAAGCTCCTACCAACTTGCACTACCTAGTCATATATTAAAAGGATAATTTAGCAAATACTCCCATTCTAAATGTTGAAACTAGTATATACTTCCACTATATATTTTTTCATCTAGCAAATATCCCTACTCTTATGTAAAACAGAAGATTTTCTTTTAAAAAAAAAGTGGGATATATCTTAAATTTTTTACTATTACATACTAAAAATGGGGGCATTTGCTAGTTAAAAAGAATATTGAGGGTATATACTAGTTTCAACATTTGGAATCGAGGTATTTGCTAAATTATTCCTGTGTGAAAACCTAGAATCTCTGATGGCTAGCAAGACGGTCTTAATCCAAATGGACTTAACAAAACTAGAAGAAAAAAAATTCTATTACAACCCACACATTACTACACGTCTTTGCGGTTGGAGGCTCGAATTATGTCGGTTACGTCTACTGTCCGCGCTATTTTTTACATAAACTACAAGCATTGGACACTAGTAATTATTAAAATTAGATATTTAATATCGAATTTAGTAAATGTCTTGGCTTCGTACTTTGTACTATCATTAATGTTAACCAAATTAAATATGTGGAGATTTGAGAATGACTTATATAGACGGGTCTATTTCTCAATCTTCCTTTTGTTGTTACAGCCGAAGGTGAAAGAAAAGCCATTAACAAATGAACAAAAGTAGGGATTAGTAATTTTTTTAGAATGAACAAATTTCAGTCTAGTCCAAACAAGGAAGATAATTTAGGTCGAAACATCACTTTGCCTTGACCAAACAATGATAGACAATGAGGTTTCGAATATTAATGAAAAGTTGGTCTCTCAAAAAACTAGGCAATATGCACATCCATTTCTATATTACTCCTCCCGTTCTAATTTTTATCATGATTTATATGTGACATGTACCAAAAGGACAAAGATTGAAAAGATATTAGTGCATGTTGTTGGCCGATTTTTTTTTAATGTCCGATGATACACACAAAATTTAATACATGCTGCATTACATGCCTGTTGGATCCACTGTCTTCAACTTCCATCAAATAAATGGAAGGAATAATACGTCCGTGTTACCGAAAAAATGTTGTTGAAATGACACCAACTCACTTCAAAATAATAAACCACAAACTCACGCAAACCAAGACAGATCAAACATATTGTATATGTTCAATAACTTTGCCATCTGGACAAATCATAATCTCTGTCTCAATAATATAAAATTGATTACAAATATGTTGAACATTTTGTCTCTGAATTCAACCCCTCACAAATATCAAAAGAAAGAAGAAGATACAAAATGAAAGCACTCATCAACATGTGACAATCCCGATGAACAAAAAATAAGACTAACCTAACATATCTTTACTTCCAACTAACTTGAAGAGCATGTTCTAAGAGCAAAGTATTGATTTTCTCTTAGGCTGTGTTTGGTAGGAAGGATGGAAAAGTGGAAGGAAGGAAAAAGATAAGGATACATTTTCCTTCCATATGGAAAGGAAAGATCATTTCCTTCCTTTGTGTTGGTAGCAAGGATGGAAAAGATAAGAGATGCATTTTTTGTTTGGTATGAAAGAAAAAGTAGAAGGCAAGAAAGTAAAAAATATAGGATTTACCAATTCTACCCTCAACTAAAAACACTTATTTACCATTTGACTTCAAATAATTTTTAAATAATACATTATAATTGTTAATTAACACAAGCCTCCACTTTTCCTCCCATTTTTGGGGGATTGGATTTCTTAGGTTATGAGGGAAAAGTAATCCCTCCACTTTCCTTCCTTCCTATTTTCCTTCCATACCAAACAAGAGAAAATGAATCTTTTCCTTCACTTTTCTTTCCTCTATTTTCCTTCCTCCCACTTTTTCCTCCTGCCAAACACACTCATAGATTTCTTTGACAGCCTTCCTGAATCTCTCTTGAGACTCTATTCAGAAAACCGTCTTAGCCTTCTTATATAGGTTAAGGAAACATGGTTAGAAAATTTTAAATAGTCCAACATTATTCTGACCACCAAGATTAAATCACAATGGAAAAAAATGTTGATTTGGGGTCTAAACCAAATTTCAACCCATGTATACACAGTGTACCGTTAGACCTTCGAAAAAGGTTATGGAAAAAACTCTCAAAATCGATATACATATCGATAGTATACCGTGGTGTACCGTTGCTGCTAGCCGTTTTGACTCTGTTTTGATTCTTGAATCAGCCACTAATATTCCGTCGTCTTCGCACAACATCCGTCGATGTTTCACGGCATCCAAAACTGTTCTTCTGTACACCTGGAATCAAGGCTGGTAGTCCAACACATACATGCCCATAGGCTTCATGATTTAAAATTGATAAAGAATGTTCCATTGCATAGCATTATGGCTAGTATGTGTGGATGCCTATCATCGACCTGCTCTTAATTCTGCTAGCTTGGCTACTCTAAGTAGTTGGTTGCAGGGATATTAGCCTGATTGCATGATTAATTAGCGAGCAACGAACATATTAAATCATCAACCTTAGGAAATTGAGCCTCAAAGTATATATATATATATATATATATATATATATAATATATATATATATATATATTATATATTCTACCATATAATAAAAAATTTGGTGGTAAAATTTTTGAATTCCTAAAATACCCTTGAGTGTTTTATAAACATGATATTATTATATCAACTTGCATGACATTTATATTTAAGAGTCAAAGCAATAAAGTTTGCATGCAAGTTTCATTTTTTTCATACAACTTTTCATGTTCCAATGGTAATAGACTTTTCTGTCATTACCATTTTTCAAAGATTATTATTCTCAATAGAAAATTAAAAAAAAAAAACAAAATTTGTACTTTAAATCTATTCTACTATATAATAGGAAAACTTGGTGATGAAATTTTTGAATTCCTAAAATACACTTGAGTATTTTATAAACATGATATTATCAACTTGCATGACATTTATGTTCAAGAGTCAAAGCAATAAAGTTTGCATACAAGTTTCATTTTTTCATACAACTTTTCATGTTCCAATGGTAATAGACTTTTCTATCATTACCATTTTTCAAAGATTATTATTCTCAATAGAAAATTAAAAAAAGAATAAAATTTGTACTTTAAATCTCTTGGCATTGTAAAAAATAAACACATACATGAATAATCACCTGAAAAAAACAAAAAAGACGATAACTGACCTTATGATTTTAATTAAAATATGTGCAAAGCACGTACATGTAGACTAGTGTATATGTATATATATATATATATAATATATATATTATATATATTGTCACGACCGATCCTAAATTGTTGGGTCGAATCGGATCATGCCTAGCATGCACCGTTGTGAGACGGCGGCACAAAGCTGTTTCTAATTGCAGGTAATATCAACAATATCTATACATTTGTCACAACTCGAATATACGAAAATTTAAAACTTTTTATTCAACAATTGAAAAGTACAAACTGAAACTGAAAGTACTGAAATAAAATATTGAAACCAAAATCTACAATTCCAACACAATCAAACTAGATAACGAGAAAAAAACTAGCTAAACGGTCGGCTCATCGGCCTCAGGTTCTGCATCCTCCAAGGGAGACTCTAGCAACACCACATGATAATACTGGGTCATAGTAGCTATTGAACAATAGCTCAGCATCATCAACATCACCTATGGGGGGATCCAGATAGGAAAGGAGCAAGTACGAGCACATAATCCGACATTCTAAATAATAATGGAAAGATGTAATTTTAAACAGTTGAAATACTTTGAACAATATTTTTCAGCAATTTTCAGCAATTCAGTATTTGAAACAATGTGATTTGAATAGGTAACGTCTATGACCGGCTTGGGTTGTACAATAGCATCCTAGCGATGCGATACGGCTTATCCCCGTGTGTAAGAGGGGTAAACTCGCGCAATAATGCAATATAAGGGTATTGGCCATAAACGCTACACTACTCCCCCAATATCCCCACAATCAATAATCGAACTCAAGGAGAGAGTTCCATAGCAATGTGGTTTAAGCATGCAACATGACAATTACTAAATAAAATGCAAGAAAAACATAACCGTAACTTGCCTCTCTTTAATAACTGGAATAGGATGTCGGTACCGGGGATGAAGTCAAATACGTCCTCGAAACCCTACAGTTGAGAACCCTGACTTAGAAACATAGATGAGCCAAATCTAGGTGTGCTAGTTGCAATTTCTAGAAGCAGGTCCTAGTCCAGTTTTAAGTTATTTAATTAAGCTATCAACCTACTCTACCGTCGCAGGATACAATTATCAATTAACGAAAAAGGAACCGATTTATTGATTTATTGGGTAAAGATCGTATTTTCTAATTCATTTAACAAAACTTTGTACTTTAATATTATATACATAAAATTAGGTTTTTCTTTTAATGAGAAAAATGTGAACTTGTTTAAATAATACAAACTTGAATTTTATCCTTTTTTATTTAGAAGTGAGAAAACTCTTATATTTTTTCATATAAAACTAAAACCCATTTTAAGTACGCATCTAATTACGCAAAGCAGCAACCAAAAAGAACAGAAAATCCTAAACTACACAAATACAGGCCACAGAAAAACAAAAAAAATTGGCTTATGCCCTTACAATAAATAAATTAATTTAATTTAAATGCTGAGGCGAGCTCTGTAGTGTCCCGTCCCTACATCGTGCCCCGTACTCCGTCCACGGGGTGCGCGAGAAAGGAATACTGTCGCTATCGATTCGGTCGAGACCGATAGGTCGGGATCGATCGAGTCGATCGAACGGAAACGGTTGAATTAAGATCAATTCCCCGTTATGGAATGAATTCTTCGGAACCAAGTCCCATATTCAGCGGATTGCGCCTCAAGGATTGACTCTGCGGCTGAGTCGGGAGAGACCTCCCGTTGTTCTGTTTTTACGCCGCTTGCGTTGGTTTTGGCTTTGTTTTCTGAATGTGTTTTTGTGAATGTTTTCGATGGTTTATGGCTTGCATTTCGAACTCGCATTTCCTATCGAACTTCTTGAATAATGCAGTGTTCTAATCGGTTGCTTGTGCGATTTCAGGTAATCGCGTAGGCGACGTCTAGCGCGACCAACAAGTTCTCTTGCCTGAAGTAAACTCAAGGTGAGTGGCTGACCCTTCTCTTCTCGAACCCCTTCTTAGGCAAAATCGATAGTGTTGTTGCGAATGAAAAGATAAATGCAAGTGCACGAACACGAATGAATGAGCAAGTTTACAAAGAAAAGGTAGGCTATGTCTTAACAACTAAAAACATGTCTTTGCACGGTCATGGACAACTTGTCGACAAGGTGAGCGTTTCCCCGCACAGCAATCCGAGGCCACGGGACCGTTGCGGCCGAAAAATGAAACAAGTAATTAACTGTGCTGGGCACGGGTTAGGCGAGGACTTGCAGCGGGGCTTGCTACTCACGCTGAAAGGACCTCGTCTAACAAAAGCTAGAGGAGTCCACGATGGCTCTGGGAGCCAGTGACCATCCACACGAAATATTGCACTTGGTTTGAAATTGATAACAATTGACAGGGAAGAACATGTAAGTTTCATAAGGCGCGACGCGGTCTGTCGCGGTAAGTTCAACGTAAATTTCATTATGCTTGTCATTGCTCGCTTGAAATTCAATAGGATGGTTAGAAACATTCATGAACTAAGTCATATAAACTCTTCAACCAAATGAGAGCTTGGAACTTAATTTGTCACGCACCAGTACAAAGTGTAATGTACTGATCCTCGCTCTCCACGCAGGTACCCCGAACCACGAAGGGCGTGCCACCTAAAAGCTCAAGGCGACGGAAACCCTTTTGAAGCCTCGTCCGTGTGTTAAAGGCTTGTTTCTGGATTCCTTTTGGAAAAGACCCCGCACTCAGTCCAAAAGAAAAGATGGCGACTCGACTTCCCGCGATAGCAGGTGGAAAATGTGTAATGGTTTTTGCTTGTAAAAAAGCGATGTAATGTATGGAACGATTATCTCATCAGAGTTCATTTTGTAAGTTGAGTCATGTTGTAGCCCGCGCGGCAATGATTGTAATGGAGTCAATGTAAATGAAATGTTAATATCAATGAAAAGTCTACTTCTATTTCAAATGTGTCAATCAATTTCTCTGCATACTCTAACTTGATGTTGTGTTTCGGATGACCTTATGACTACGCCTTGTGCGATCGCAACTTAGGTTCGCACGGCATCACGCCCGGGGGACGACTATCGATTCTACGGAATCGGGGCGTGACATAATGGTATCAGAGCACGGCTTTACATCCTTTGGCCTCGCTTCTAGAGTTTCAAACCTTTGATCCCGCATCGATGAGATAAGTTGTTCCATACAATGAGTCTGTAATAAATTGAGACTGATGCGTTTGCCTTCGTATTGCAGAAGTGCCGGAACCCACGACCGAGCAAGAACATAGCGCTTCTAGCGGCTCTAGTAGTTCGTATCGTTCGCGGGCCGGACCTTCTAACGATACCATCGAAAGGATGTTGCGCATGATGGAAGCGCAGCAGAACCAGTCCGAGAACCGACATCAACAGACAGAGGAACGACAGGCCCAGTTCGAAGCTCGCTTCGACGCACATGCCAAACTTCAACAAAAGCTGTAATGCCCGTGGTTCGTATCACGTATTGGGAATACGTGTATGTTTCGGACTCGTATTTTTGGTTTGTCATAATTAGTTAGCCTTGGGTTTTATTTTTGCATATTGCATTAGCATGGTTCATCATGGCATTGCATTGGCTTGGGTTGGTTCTGTCACGACCCGCATCCGCTTTTCGGATACGAAACGTGTCCAAGCCCAGCCTACGCCGCAGTGTCGCGGTAGTACTGTCTATACTCAAGTCACGGCAATCTAGAATCACGGGAAACTATATCTCATCCACAGAATAATCGAATAAATCAAGATCAATGAAAAAGATATGAACTGAACAATAATGAATATAACTGAATATCAAGAATCACTGTCACGTCCGGTGGACACAAATCCACTACCAGTAGACGGAAAAAATAAGAAAATACATGAAATGAACTAACTGAGTACAACCTGCTAACCAAGTAACCACGACTGCAAAGCACCGCTATCTGCAAACTAACTCAAATCCGCTCGCCTGCTCCTAACTCAAACTCGGCTAACCTGAAGAGATCATCAGGTCCTCAGAGGACTAGCAAGATACATAAAAAATGAGCCTTTCTAACAGTTTATTATGCATGGAGAAAATACAGAATAAACAAGTAAAATTGAGCACTGAATAAAGCACAAAACTATACACTGTCTACACATAAATGGACTACTGAACGAGGACGATAGAACTCATGTCAAGGTGTCAACGGATAACCGAAACGAATACTCAAACCTCGTCCCTAGCGTGGACTCGCAGGTTTGAACTACTAACCCTCGTCCCTAGTGTGGACTCGCAGGCGTAAACCCTATACTACTAACCCTCGTCCCTAGTGTGGACTCGCAGGCTAGCATCTACTACTAACCCTCGTCCCTAGTGTGGACTCGCAAGCTAGCATCACCCTCGTCCCTAGTGTGGACTCGCAGGCGTAAACCCTATACTACTAACCCTCGTCCCTAGTGTGGACTCGCAGGCTAGCATCTACTACTAACCCTCGTCCCTAGTGTGGACTCGCAAGCTAGCATCACCCTCATCCCTAGTGTGGACTCGCAGGCGTAACCCTATACCACTAACCCTCGTCCCTAGTGTGGACTCGCAGGCTAGTATCTACTACTAATCCTCGTCCCTAGTGTGGACTCGCAGATTAGCATCACCCTCGTCCCTAGCGTGGACTCGCAGGTGTGGACCAATAACTACTAACCCTCGTCCCTATCGTGGACTCGCAGGTTAGCTTCAAGGTTCAAGACACGGAGGCAACTCAGTCAATGGCACGACCAATAAGAAACAAGGCTAACTGTGAACACGGTCTACATAACAATGATACAAGTATACAAGCTTGATAGAAAAGGTACATGGCAACAATATGAGAAAACTGGATAAAAATAATAGACAGCATGTAAATAAAGCTGTGTAGAAAGGCAAGGTATACTTGCCTTACGTCCTGAGCTGCGGATACGAGTTAAGAGTCTGTATCGAGATCCAAGTAACCTGTTTTATACATTTACAATGTCAATGCACAATTGGAATCAATTATATAATCTACTAGAATTAGTCTTCTTGGTCCATTACCTAAACCATTGCTTGCCTATTAACTGCTCTATGTATATCAATACATGGCCTGCTATTCTGCTTTAGAGTCCTATATCACCTACTATATAAATCCATTCCTCACTCATACTAGTTCCTCTTGCGTCCTTAGCAACTCCCATTATACTCAGGTTTATATGCACTTCCTCTTGCACATTGAAGTATCCTAGCCTTAACATTTTACTTACTAGGACCTACCTAGTGTTAGGGACTGGGTACAGACTCATTTTGAGCCTCTCTTCTCACTCATGTACTTGATAGCCACCTCTCAAGTATTGACTGAACACAAGACTCAATCAATAGGGTATTGGTACGAATTCCTGTCAACTTTAAACCAGTTAAGCCAAACTCCATGGCATATCATGAAGTTCTAACTTCTAAATAGGGAGGATGGCAAATAAAGGGTTCAACTAATGGTCTCACATTCATGTGAAGGTGGTTTAATACAGCCACTCCCATTATCACAGGCCAGGAACCCCTGTATTCCTTCTATCAGTACATTGGTACACTCCCCTGTCAGGTTAGTTGAACCCAAGGGAGAGTTCATAACTTCCTGGATCCTACTGGCTACTCCTGAAGATCAAGTCCTTTAATTGTTGACACCAGCTCAAATAAGACTATATAATATCATAAACCAAGAATGTCAAGTTACAGACATGAAACCAGATCCAGGATAATTGATTCCTGAATTGGCACAAGACTGATGCACACATGGCTATCTCACCTTGGTTTGGGTCTGCTGCATACTTCAACTGCATATTGCAGTTGCTTCATACACATACGAGCAAGTTATTGAAGCAAAACTCTGTAGGTTCAAACAGCATACTTGGACTATATAGCAGGGTATCCTGCAACAGGGTACACTCACATGGTTTTGGTTTCTGCCCATCTTTACCTGTGCACTTGTGCACAGGCATCTGGACTAGGTTGAACACTCCTATAGCAGTTACCTACTACCACAGATAGATTATTTCTCTAGTGTTTGCTCGAGACCAAGATATCAATATTGATATAGTACATGGAGACCCTCTCTTAGTGCACATGGACAACTTTCATCACCTTGCTAACCCAAACTGCTACAACCTATCCCTACCAGCTATGCTCATTGTCCCGTTACCTGTGGCTTCCCAGGTACAAAAAAATACCAACTGCACAGACATCACAAATACAGGCCATCTCAGTTTAGGATTTGAATCAAAATGGGCATGTCATTTGTACCCTGGGAATGGACTAAAACTGAACTTGAAGGATGTCAAACAGTCTTCTTAACAATACATAATACTGCTATAAATGTTCAATGAGGTCTGAACAATGGTTCCAAATGTATTGGTTCATTTGATATGATCTGGATCCATGAACCTTCCTTAATGAACTGGTCACAACATACTAAACTGGAATTGATATGCATTCAATCAAGAGACTGAACTACTAATGAGATTGGGAGTGCTGCAAACAAAAGGAAATGATTGAACCAAAGATATGGCTAACATCCCTGATACAAAGTATCTGATATTTCAAGATACAAGGACAAACTAAGCCTAGATACATCCACTTAAGGTATCAGTCTCTACTGCAGATGGCTAAGTGTATCACAGCATGTATCTATGTGTCAAATATCAGGATATGAAAGATGTATACCAAAAATAACACACTGACAGGATCAGGTCATTACAAGGATGCAGGGAAATTCACTACTAAACCCACAAGTGCATACCTAACCTAAACCATGACTCGACTTCTCGACACAGGGTCTTACTTTACATATTACCATCTGATACCAAATTGGTACCAGTCACCCACAACTACCTGGCACTACTCAGCCTGTACTCAAGAGTACTCCCTACCACATATTCATGACTTTGACTGATTCCGACTACTGATACTTGAATCGAAGTGGAACCCTCATTCTCTTCATCACTCCTGACAAATGGCTGCAACCAAGCTGTCTTGCCATCATCAGGAGGCAATCCCAACCAAACATCATCACCCTTAATTGCCCAAAATTGCATTAGCAGTAAAGCAGTGTATTGCAGACAGTAGTACCATTACCATCTTCATTGCCTCGAGAAAGTAGAGATGGACAAGGATAAGAAACAACTGCAGTAGCAGCAACAGCAGCAATATATACTGCTCTCTACAATCCTCCTAAGAAATGGAATGTAAATAAAATCAATGAGAGTATGGGGTGGTGGTTTGGAATTGAGTATCACTCCCAGTCCAAATCTATGACAGCTCAAATATATGATGGCCCACCCTTCTTAAACAATGCCTAGTCCAACATCATCCTTACAAATAGTATTATTCAACACCTATGTCTACTACTGTTCCCAAGCCCAATACTTGCCCTGTTTCACTTACTGCAGAAATACATGTATCCTGCTTATGCTTCATGCTGGACAGTTACACATATATACCAATGGCTATAGGAAATCCCATCTACTGCCGTATAATAGTCCATACGCCTATATGTGAAGTCTGGTATATCCATGTGTAACTCAACTAACCTCTAATACATGAGTAATACCCACGCCTGGATGCTCCCAGGTTTTACCTGCAACCTAATGAATGTATTACAGACACAAGGTCATACACCATGTGTATACGGATACATGGGTACAGGGAAAACCCCCCTCTCCTAAGCATTACATCGAACACTTTACAGCCTATTTCTAGTTTCCTATGAATGACAGAAATTTACAAGTATCCAGATGGTTGGGGATTACCTCTTGATATAGTTGACAGGTTTGGATGGCTTCTAGATTGAATTGGAGTCCCTCCTGTTCCTTCCCAGGTTTTTCTTGTGAGGAAGGTGAAGTGGGCGGCTAGGGTTTGAGCAAATAGCCGACCATTGGATCCTTTATACAAGAAATAGTGATAGAATTGACTATGAGTTTGAATCAAACTCGGATTGTGAATCACTGAAGGATAAGAAGAGGGAATTCAAATTCCTATTGTCTCTATCTGCTTTCTGGCCGTGGGGAAAGTTTAAATTCAACAGTTCTTATTTAGGTCCTCCAACAATTTGTATTTACACTTTCCTATCCTGCATAAACTCTTTTGATATTTATGCACTAAGGCCCATGATAGTACCCTTATTGCTCATTTGAACCCTCTATTTGTATATAATGAAACCAATATAACACTTAACAAATGTATGTGACAATTAAATATAAAAAAATGCGAGAAGGAAATTGGTCAAGGGGTTGACAGGTTCGGTTTAGTGAGTTGGCTTGGTTCGGTTTGGGATTGCTCTTGGTTCATCATGAACCAAGGGGTGAACCCCCTACCTACCACCACCACTCATATTTATCCCTTCTCATTTCTCTCTTCATTACTCTTCTTCTTCTTCCATTTACTCCCTTCACCTACTAGAGAGAGAAGAGAGAGGTCTAGGCAAGTGCAACTTGCTTCACAAGAGAGTCCATTTTTATTGTTCCATTAGCTTTTCCTCATGTTTTTAAGACACATTAGAACTTGTCATTTTCCATTTTGAGGCTTTAATTTTTGTAGATCTAGAAATTAGTTACTTTCGGATTTTGGTGGTTTTGATATATTAAACTTCCTTGTTTTCAAGTTTTGATGGTTCCATGTTGTAGAGAATTTTATTCTACTCAATTTTGACCTTTGAGAAGTTGGATTTGGACTTATTTTGACCGAGTTATGGACTTTTGAAGCTTTGGGTTCAACCATGGAGTTCTTGCTGTTTTGGAGAAGACAGTAAGCAGTGCACGAGCTTTTTAGCTTATGCCACTGAGCTGCGCGCGCTCTTTAGCGCAGCGCAGTCGACCCCATACGCTGCCTTTTGGGAGCGTATGACTCGCATACGCTCGCTTGCTTGACGAGGAGTCGTATTGAGTATATACGCTGCCTTTTGGAAGCGTATGTCTTGCATACGCTGGCCTGAGCGTATGCTGACCTGAGCGTATGCTGGCCTGAGCGTATGCTGCCTGAGCGTATCCTGGCCTAAGCGTATGGACCTGAGCGTATGCTGGCCTGAGCGTATGCTGCCTGAGCGTATCCTGACCTGAGCGTATGCTGGCCTGAGCGTATCCTGACCTGAGCGTATGCTGGCCTGAGCGTATGCTGCCTGAGCGTATCCTGACTTGATAATCATAAATTTACTTGATATGTTTGTAATTGATAATTGAGCATGACTTGTATTGACCCGTAGTGGTGCACTCCCAACATAATAACCTGACATGACTTGATAGTGACCCGTAGTGGTGCACTCCCGACATAATAAGACATGACTTGATAGTGGCCCGTCGTGGCGCACTCCTGACAAGTACACTCACTACACCAAAAAGGATAATTTGAAACATTTAGCATTTTGGATTTTGGAACGGTATATATGCATTCCTAGACCTTGAAACACTTGTTAACCGTTCCAAACTATTAAAATGTTCCTAAAATTAATTTACTTGGAATTAAATTAAAAAATTATATTCTGAAACAGTAAATAGACGTCACATGATTGCTTACAAAAGTGTTCTTGTTCAAGCATAACTCTCATTTTTTTGAAACGGTCTCATCTTTTTTTTCTCCTTCCCTCTCCCCCTCTCCTTCTTCCTTCCTCTGCCCTTCTCTTCAGTCCAGATCCATTAAACAGAAAACCTGAAACCTGTAAAGAGCTGGTCATGGAGGAGGTCAGGATCCTCAAGCGCGACGAGGCAATAAAGCCAAAGTTCGAGGGCCCAGATCTGTCCAAAATCACTACAAGGAGATCTTGAAGCCAAACTCCGTGGGCAACCACGACGCGATGAAGCCTTTTAGTGGAAACTATGATACGGTGATGAAGCTCTGCTAGACGAAGAGGATCGAAAGCGCCACATATATGCTAGAAAGTCTAACCAGACAAGGGTCGTCAAGACTCTCGGTGCGGTCCCCAAACCTTGATCGATCGATCAATCCGTTCATTTTTTGTTTATCATATATTGAAATGAGTTTTGTTTAGTTTATGTGTTAGGGTTCTGGAAGTATGGATCGATTTTGGTTGGATAGTAGTTGACTAACATTTGTGATGTTTTGATGGATTGGCTATTATATGTGGGAAGGCGTGGTTTGGAGAGGAAATATAGGTGGGAAGGCGAAGGGACCTAGATGCCCCATTACTGGAAAAAGGATCCAAGGAGTAAGTTTTTTTAGATTTATTACGTTTATTTTTCTTGACTTTTCTTTTCTATTTAGCTGTTAATGATAGGCACATATAGATTAATCAAATTGTGGAGAAGCTTCAACAAAGTAGGAATTCGTCAAAGAATAACTCAAATAGTTGTTCCAATTTTATCATCTAGTTATGTAGAGTACTATTGAGTTGTAAATTTTTATGAATAAATGGAAATTTCATGGAACAACATTGTATTCAGGTGTAGCTATAGTTTAAAATCAATATAATATCAATCTGATTCTCGATATGTGCTCGATTCATTTAATTGGTTAAATGTCCGATCAATAACAATTACACAAGCACTTGGATTCTTATCAGTCAACTAGTAATTGTTTGTTAATCCCTGATTTTGAACAGTGGGTGGATTTTTGTTACAATCTTTGCATGGAAACAATTCAAGCATGATTATTTAGTAGGCATTTTGAAAAAATAAAATAAAGTTAAGATGCTTTTGAATTCATGGCTTGACTATGGCCATGGCGACTCCCTAGTCTCTCAAGGTAATGGAAGGGATCATTTAACAAGAGCATGTGATTTGTTAGACCTGAAATGAAAAATACGTACAAAATATTAGAAAAGCCTTACTGTTAGTTGATAACAAGGCATTGGTTAACAATTATGTTGTATTGTTAACAAAGATCAATTTATATTCTATTGTCATATTTCTTAAGTAATATCTGGTTTATAATAGTCATCTCTCTGAGCAATGTAGTTTTAGTAGTTTACAATAAATTGAAGTGTTAGGTTCAAAAAGGACATAGTACACATATTTTTTTTCTTCATTAATATTAAAAAAGTGTTCCTTTGTCTTTTTTTACTTAAATATTTGTGTTGTTGTCTAAGGTACTGCTTTATCAGGGAAACTTTCGTTCTTGATTAAGAGATATATTTATAGTCTTCTCACTTTTCTAATTGTTTGGGGTTATTCATGAAAACCTTTGGACATATTTGTGTCTATAGGGAACCTTCCTTGTTAATTGTTAGTGATGTGCCGATAAAATAATAAACCATATCATTTATTCCTTTCATCTTCCCCATAACTCTCACACCCATTGTGCAAATGTTGAAAGATGGAGGTCGCCGATAGGAGGGACTTGGCTCCTAGGGGCGCTTATGAAGCATTGAGCACAGTTGAAGACATTTGTTGAAATTTGTTAAATTTTGTTTTCTGGGGGTGAAATATTTTTGTGCCAATCAAGCTAAAATGGCCAATGTGTTATGCATGCAACTGTTTTTCTACTGCTAGAGATATGTTGATTATATTTGGTTTTAAGTATTAGGTGATATTTGGTATACAAAAGCTTGGGGTTTCTGAAGATCAAAATTTTTGTATACCTCTAATCTGTTACTTACAGCTATTGTTATTTTCTCTATTTTGCATGTTTTGCATTTTGCTTGCAGTATTTTTTTAGTATCATTATCAATATGAAAACAAAATGTTGCCATTGAACACTTCTTTTGTTTTCTTTCGGAAATGCTTATGTACCCTCTAAAATTAGACATTTTTTCCTTCTAAACCACTGAAGAAAATTCTTCTACAATACATGTATGTTTAAATTGTTGGATTCATTTTATTTAGTTATTTGACCTTTTCCTTATGATTTTCCAACATAAAGTACTTAATTATTCAGATACGATCATTCATACCGCAAGTTGGCATGATTTGACATGATAATCCTTGATAGTGGCCCGCCGTGGCGCACTCTTGACATGACAAATCTGACATGATACTTCTCGAATTGCTGTTGCGACGGCTAACATGACTTGACAAGATTGAATAACTTGGACACCGTGGACAATTGTGCTTGTACAATAAACCCGTCTTGTCTTGCATCATGTCTAGGACGGGGATCCCTGAGTACCACGGTCAGGGGCACCCAATGAAATCAACTAAGGCTAACAACTAGAATAATCCAGTAGCCATGAAGAGATTTTCCAGCTACAGGCAATCCCGTTATCTGGGCGCCCCACTTGGGATCTGTAGCCTGCCGTCGAGTAGGGCACATTTCCAGCACACTGTCATGTGTTGCACCTTCTAAGTCACCTAAGGGGACATGCGTTTCCTGGACGATGTACCCACTTGAATTCAACTCTAATTGCGTCCAGATAGCCTGAATGGTCTGCAGGGCTTGTGGCTGTGGAATAATCTCACTGCATCTTGCTAGTAATTAGGCCTGTGATAACCCTAGTTAGTTAAAGTATCAAGCCGTACTCTTTGTTTGGCCGTGATTGATTGGATGGAGTCTAGTCCAGCTTTGTCTCGTCCCAATCCTGTATAAGGTTATGACATGACATGATTACTCGTGCTTTACTTTAATATCAAGATTGTTACATGTCCTGAATCCTTCTTTTATCTTGCCGATAAATGGTGAGAATTCTAAGTTCCGTTCAGACGAAGGGTTACAACCCCGGTCGTTGTTTGGTTTACGGGTTGTAACCTGGTTATCTGAATAGTCCCATGGTTATCTCATCGTATATCACCTGTCCTGCCTTCCCTTAATTACTGTCTTTTATTATGCAATTATT